>VYZU01052811.1:0-46245 GCA_013401355.1 Ceyx cyanopectus | reverse complement strand
AACTTTCAAAAATATAGAAAGTTTGAAAAATCATGTCATAAATAAGTTCAATATATTTAACAGAATCAATCTAGGACAAGTATAGCAAAACCTTAGCATGCTTACTCACAATTGGATAATAATTTAGATAATTCTTCACAGAGTTATTAATGGAAAGGAACAGAAGGAGTGAGAGAAATACAAATGATAAATTAAAAAGAAACAACTTTCATGAATAAACTGGAGTACCTTGCATTTAAAAAAATTATAATTTCCTTTGCATTTCCAGCCACTTCTGGGATAAGCATTTACCTCTTGAAAAAAAAAACACAACTTTTTCCCAACAGTTTTCCCGGCGACCCCTGCTGGTGATCGAAGGCAAAGGTGACCAACAATTTGGATTGGTTTCTGTTTTATTNTACTGCTCAAGTTCTGCAAGACCTAATTTAACAGTATTTATAAACTTTCTACACTATGGAAAATATATATATATCATGAGATGGTATTAGGATTCCAGACTGTCTTAATAGGAACAACTGTGCTGAGATTCTCTTGGAACAAATAATAATTATTATTCAGGAATCAGTATTTAGCATTAGAAGATTCGTGGGCAGTCTTGCAGAACTGCATTGTCACTTTCTACACATAAAAGGGTAGCTTTGCAAAAGTTAAGTGCATGCTGTATTACAGCCTGAAGAAATCTTATTCTGTTTGGTAGATTTTTANAATTTAAGATAATATTTGTCCAAAACAGGACATTTCTGTAAAATAAGTTGCTAAAATAAGGAAAATATCTTGTATTTTTGGATTTCAGTGTGCTAATTAGGCACAGAAACATCAGGACCTGGATATTAGGGTGAAGCTGCAATTAGCTGCGATTTAATGAGCTGTGTAATGATAAGTCACAGGGCTATGTAACTTTACAGCTGTAATTTCCTCACTAGATGAACTCTTAAATGCTGCAATCCTATATTCTACCCCAAGGCACATTGACCTTTCTAGTTACCCAGAGGAGAAACAACTGCCTGCATAGTTTTTAGGACCTACACAATATTTTAGCAACAGGAAATTCCTATAATTTCAGGATTTCTCACTCTGATCAGAGCAAGAATCATTTTCCATACTAGTGTAAACATTTTTTTCTGCTTCTTATCATCTAGTTTATGTGGTGAGAGGAGTTTGTCTGATGACAAGAGGATCCTAGGATCCTGACATGTAACACAAGAGTGAGAAGTGATGGACCTCCAGTCTGGGAAATAATCTGAAGAGTCACACAACTCACACCAGCAGGGGGGCTGCACTAGATGACCTTCCAGCCCCAAACATTTATTATATGATTCTATGATTTTTTTTTTCAATTAAAATAACAGCAGTCCAACACTTAATGCAAGAAGATTAGATGCATGTGCATTAACTCCTGAGCTCTTTTTCTGATTTCCCTATGAACAGCACAGCCAAAGTTGTGGGAGAGCCTTGAAAAGCAGCCAATTTGCTCATGTGCTGTGTCTTCATCACTGCCTAAACCTGTTGGTGTAATGTTTCCTTAAAAGTGGCAGCATAAAACATCTTCCAGAAAAGCTTGATAAAAATCAGAAAATAATGCAATGAAATTCTTAAAAAGCTGGCAGAAAACTACCAAATTCCAACAATTTAAAGGCAGCTTGATATAATCATACATTCAAGTGACAGAGAAAAAAAATGCAGCTTAAGATCCAAAGCATAGCCAGAAAATAGCCTAAGGAAAAAAATCCCTTCCCTATGTTCAAGCAGTGAAAATGTTTTCATAAGATTTTGCACACTTTATCTTCAGTGAATAATACAAATTAATTTAACTCCCTTCTGAAACGTGCTGGAATCTCACATGGTTTCAGAGGATGAAGCAGAAAGGAGTTCACCAGGTTTTTGATCCCTCCAGAGGATGAGGTCTGATTTAGTCATCTGTTTTGCAGGACTTTCCAGCCAAAAGTCCCCCTGATGCAGCAGCTCCCTCATTACTAATTTATCAAATAGATAATCCAATGGAAATGATCCATTCCCTAGTCCAATCTAAGCAGTGCATGAGGAAGAGTAAGTGGCCATTTGGAAACAACCACCTTCCCTCTCTTTCCTCTGTTTTCTTCCAGTAATTCCATTAGTCTCAAAATAAGATCTATGGCTAAAAAAATGGTATCCCAGTAACTCTTTAGCTTAGTAATGCTATTGAATTCTTATAAAGCATTACATATATTGATAAATCTCCACCAACAAGAGCTTTAGTTTTCAAAACTACCTTGTTACCTCTAAGCACAAAAGCAGCTTTCACAGTAATTCCACCTGGTTTTTGGTTTTTGGGGTTTTTTTCTGCCATGCTGTGAATACTCTGCTATGCTGAGGTCGATGTGTAGCTTGAATCCCAACTAGTGTATTGAATTGAAGGTATTTTTTCACCTCTGTGCTCTAAGGTAATGCAAAATTTGTTCAACTGTGAATTTCTGTATCTGTTTCACTTCTCTTAAAGCTTAATCTTAGCCTGGATTTCCTGAGGATGTAATATTTATTCTTGTGGTAATTACCTCTAATGACTGACTTATACACAATCTCAACTGCAGTTTAATGCTTCTCTCAAATAAAACTACTTCCTTGTGTTTTTTTAAATGAAAGATTTTGTACTTATAATCAAAATTTTTTAAGTCAGGGAAAAAAAGTTGTATAATTCTTGCTTGAAGATATGTACCATGAGGAAACATTAGCTCCTGCAAAGTGGTGGGATGGATTTTCTAGCTCTGAGTTCTCTTTGTTGCTGTAGAACAGTATGAAGCAGTGAGTACCCAGACACAGGGATTTCTAGAGCTGTAATTTCTAGTCAGTTTTACTTCCTCTAGCAGGAATTGCATGAGGAAGATGGGAAGTGGGTGGATTATCTTGTGGTAAATAAGTAAATAAAGCATATTGCACAGGGTTTAAGCTAATTGTAANAGCTGCGATTTAATGAGCTGTGTAATGATAAGTCACAGGGCTATGTAACTTTACAGCTGTAATTTCCTCACTAGATGAACTCTTAAATGCTGCAATCCTATATTCTACCCCAAGGCACATTGACCTTTCTAGTTACCCAGAGGAGAAACAACTGCCTGCATAGTTTTTAGGACCTACACAATATTTTAGCAACAGGAAATTCCTATAATTTCAGGATTTCTCACTCTGATCAGAGCAAGAATCATTTTCCATACTAGTGTAAACATTTTTTTCTGCTTCTTATCATCTAGTTTATGTGGTGAGAGGAGTTTGTCTGATGACAAGAGGATCCTAGGATCCTGACATGTAACACAAGAGTGAGAAGTGATGGACCTCCAGTCTGGGAAATAATCTGAAGAGTCACACAACTCACACCAGCAGGGGGGCTGCACTAGATGACCTTCCAGCCCCAAACATTTATTATATGATTCTATGATTTTTTTTTTCAATTAAAATAACAGCAGTCCAACACTTAATGCAAGAAGATTAGATGCATGTGCATTAACTCCTGAGCTCTTTTTCTGATTTCCCTATGAACAGCACAGCCAAAGTTGTGGGAGAGCCTTGAAAAGCAGCCAATTTGCTCATGTGCTGTGTCTTCATCACTGCCTAAACCTGTTGGTGTAATGTTTCCTTAAAAGTGGCAGCATAAAACATCTTCCAGAAAAGCTTGATAAAAATCAGAAAATAATGCAATGAAATTCTTAAAAAGCTGGCAGAAAACTACCAAATTCCAACAATTTAAAGGCAGCTTGATATAATCATACATTCAAGTGACAGAGAAAAAAAATGCAGCTTAAGATCCAAAGCATAGCCAGAAAATAGCCTAAGGAAAAAAATCCCTTCCCTATGTTCAAGCAGTGAAAATGTTTTCATAAGATTTTGCACACTTTATCTTCAGTGAATAATACAAATTAATTTAACTCCCTTCTGAAACGTGCTGGAATCTCACATGGTTTCAGAGGATGAAGCAGAAAGGAGTTCACCAGGTTTTTGATCCCTCCAGAGGATGAGGTCTGATTTAGTCATCTGTTTTGCAGGACTTTCCAGCCAAAAGTCCCCCTGATGCAGCAGCTCCCTCATTACTAATTTATCAAATAGATAATCCAATGGAAATGATCCATTCCCTAGTCCAATCTAAGCAGTGCATGAGGAAGAGTAAGTGGCCATTTGGAAACAACCACCTTCCCTCTCTTTCCTCTGTTTTCTTCCAGTAATTCCATTAGTCTCAAAATAAGATCTATGGCTAAAAAAATGGTATCCCAGTAACTCTTTAGCTTAGTAATGCTATTGAATTCTTATAAAGCATTACATATATTGATAAATCTCCACCAACAAGAGCTTTAGTTTTCAAAACTACCTTGTTACCTCTAAGCACAAAAGCAGCTTTCACAGTAATTCCACCTGGTTTTTGGTTTTTGGGGTTTTTTTCTGCCATGCTGTGAATACTCTGCTATGCTGAGGTCGATGTGTAGCTTGAATCCCAACTAGTGTATTGAATTGAAGGTATTTTTTCACCTCTGTGCTCTAAGGTAATGCAAAATTTGTTCAACTGTGAATTTCTGTATCTGTTTCACTTCTCTTAAAGCTTAATCTTAGCCTGGATTTCCTGAGGATGTAATATTTATTCTTGTGGTAATTACCTCTAATGACTGACTTATACACAATCTCAACTGCAGTTTAATGCTTCTCTCAAATAAAACTACTTCCTTGTGTTTTTTTAAATGAAAGATTTTGTACTTATAATCAAAATTTTTTAAGTCAGGGAAAAAAAGTTGTATAATTCTTGCTTGAAGATATGTACCATGAGGAAACATTAGCTCCTGCAAAGTGGTGGGATGGATTTTCTAGCTCTGAGTTCTCTTTGTTGCTGTAGAACAGTATGAAGCAGTGAGTACCCAGACACAGGGATTTCTAGAGCTGTAATTTCTAGTCAGTTTTACTTCCTCTAGCAGGAATTGCATGAGGAAGATGGGAAGTGGGTGGATTATCTTGTGGTAAATAAGTAAATAAAGCATATTGCACAGGGTTTAAGCTAATTGTAATCACTAAGGTAAAACCCCTTCTGGCTTTTGGACAAGCCTGGACCAGTTGCTTCATTTTTATTTAGCATTTGCACAGATAAGCTGAGTGATTCCTGCCTCAGCAAGTGTTGCAGGGATTTGTGTGCTGGGTTCCATCTCTCACTTCCAGCTTGCAGCATGAAGATATATTCTATGACAAGGATCATGCTCCATTGTGGAGGACAAAACCTGTATCACTCAGCAGCACAGAAGCTGTTCAGCTAAGAAGTTTTGTAATTAAGAACCCTCACAATTGCATTCCATAATTTATTCATAGTATCACTTATGGAATTCCTGGTAGAGGGAGTCAGACTGATTCCATCATTTTAAATTTAAATTAGTTTCTTCTATTCAATCAAGGGAAGGCAGAATTCTTCAGGCTGCTCACACTGCCAGTGGCAAAGTCTAATAGATTTGCAGTGGGACAGTCAGCTGGAGCCCTGCTGGAAGAACACACCACAAAACAAAAACTCCAGTAGAACCATGTTAACCAGGTTAGTCTTGCAGAGTGACTGCTTAGCCTGCTGATTACATAAATACTACTGGTTGTATATAGGAATGTCATTCAGAAACTTTTAAAGACAGAAACAGTGATCAATATCTTCAAGAATGATGCTCTGCTGATTTATTTCTATTAGATGGTAGAACAGCCAATCTTTCTGGCAGAGAATGCTATGGGCATTTTCTGATGTAAGTTCATGTACCAAATACAAAAGCTCTGGGCATGCACTTCATCCACAACTGCTTATGCCCTGATAAAAGAGCAGAGGGCCCCAGGACTCATCATGGCAGTTATTACAGGACATTCCTCCACATATCCCACACACTGAGTTACAGCAAGCTGTATTAGAAATCCAGCTGTATTTTTAGGTGCATTAGTGGTCGCTTGACTGCAGCTGAGTCTGGTCAGAGTTCAGATCTTTGGTGGATTTTTTTTTTTATTCCCCTCTTTCTTCCTAAGAACTATAAACTAATTTTCCAGATATTTCACTTAAAAAGCCTCAGGGCTGCAACTTCCATCTACTGATGGGGATGTTATTTCTTTCAGGAAAATTTCCAGAAAGATTAATATACCAGCAAGTATTTTATTATACTTCCTAATTCTGAAGAGAGCAAGTTACCAGATCTAACAAACCCAACTCCTTTTTGATCCATTGCTTCTGATACAGCAGTGACCTTTGGTAGAAACTTCCCAGTTCCTGGATTCATGACTTGTGGATGGCTGGGAGAGGGGATGTAGGTAGTGTATAAGCAGCATGGAAAGTGATTTCTGCACTGAAACCAGAAACTAGGTGGTTAAAAGCTCCTTTCTGCATTGATGCAGCTAACAAGACTTTATTGTCTTTGTCGTATTTTCAGTTAAAAACTGTGCAACTGCAGCCCCATTGTGGACAGGGTGGTTTCTCACAAGTGATTTTTTTCTGTTCTGGCAACAATGAAAATTTTGCAAAATCACCTCAGTCACCAGGCTTCTGTTGTAAGGGAAATTTGCTGGTAAAGTTGCTGTAAACAACATTTAAAATACCCTACAGAAGAGTCTCCACCCATTTCCAACATCATGATGCAGGGATTCAATGGCATATATAAAAGGATAATAATAATTAAAAAAAGGATCATAAAGGGCATATACAAAGAAGCTCCTGATTTATTAAATCTTTATTTATTTCAAAGTTCTAAACCATTTTATTAAATATTTATTTCAAAGTTCTCATATGTTTCATCACATTTTTGCCAGAGGAGGGCAAAACAACATCAACTAAGTAACCCAAATACTTCCCGTCTGAAGGATGATGCATTTTCTAACAGAAGATGGAAGAAGATTTCCTTTGCAAACTAGTCATGCTTCAGATACCATACAAATGTTTTAGATGTACAAATGAGAAGATTATAGAAGCAGAACTCTCTGTAAGTTATTGGTAGTGGAAAATGTCTGTGCCATAATAATCTGCCAGCTACAAACTGGCAGTTGTTTGGCAGATTTCTAGCCCTGCTCTTCTGTGCCTTAAAACAAAGCCACTGCTTCTGAATGGGAAATGCATAAAGCAGGTGACCAAGTCACCAGGTAAGTCAAACCTTCAGGGTCTGCAGACCCTTAAAGCAATTGTAAAAAGCTCCTGGAAGACAGGATTGTGTAAGCAGAGTCTGGAGGAGCTCTGTTTGAAACCAGGACAAAGCAAATTCCCTCTCCCCCCAGGCACTGCTGCAAGGGCACACATCTGACAGACAGCTCCTGAACTCCCCCTGCCCCTGCCTGACCCCCAGCCACTCAGCTGCTTCTAATTGCAGAAGGCCAACATGAGCTCCTTTCGTCTGCACTTTAGTGGCATTTTCCATTTAAGGGCCTGCCAGGGAGGGGGGCTCTGCAGCATCTTTTCTTTGGATGGGCAAGCAAGATCCAAAACTGGCTCCTGGTTTCCCCATTTTACTTCTCCAAGATCATTTTTGCTTGCTTTTGATAACTCTAACAAAAAACCTGAATGTGTTATAAGAGGTTTTATATTATACAGCAGAACAGATAATCAGTTCAGTGACATCTGGATTTTTTTTTCAGCTACGAGAGGTTTAAAGCTATTAGAAAATAATTTGCAAAATGGCTTTTATCAAAGTAGAACAAACAAGTCTACTTAATTGCAAATAAAAGAAAGGAAAAACAAAAAAAAAAATCCATCCATGTACTTAAGCAATTCTTTTGAAGTTGGTTGTAACAGGAGATCTAGGGTTATAGGTGCGAAGAGAGTACCTGAGAGATGGTGCACATTTCCCATCCTAAAATGGGAGGGACAACTAGTGTGATTAATTCAATGAGAGTAACAGTGAGATTACATGCTCTGTTGTGAGCTAGGCTGCCTAGCACTATTTTTAAATTCAGCTATCATGTGGTGATTACAGATCTCTGGTCTTTTTATTTTCTATTTGTTTGCATCATTTCCCTAATCAATTCCTAATGAAATGAAAATAGACTTATAACCAAAGGGATTTAAGATTCTGTGGGCAGAAGTGTCAAATCAACTGGAGGATTTAAGTAACAAACTCTTGCTATTTACAATGGAAATTCAGCAGTCTAATCATATAGAAATCTGATCATTTAAAGGTATTTTTTGCTGAATGATTTTAGGTGATTATCCAGGAGCACGGAGGCATGACATACCAGCTTTGTCTTCAAGCCCCTAATTAGGTCTATTTAACCAACATCTATAAGGGTTATGTCTGTGAAGAAAAAGACCAGTGACTGAGCAGAATAACAGGTGCAGAGCACCTGGAACAGCAGCACTAGGACCAGTGAATGACCCTTTTCATCCCAGTGAGCCAAAGGCATAGTTCTACAGTACATCTGAACCACTCTGTGCTAACTGCCATGGGGAAGGAAGAAAAAATATACTCTTTTCTATGAACTGATTTATAACATTTAAAATTTTATATTCCAAAATATTAAATTCATCATCACCTCAAAATCCACCCATCTTATTTTCCAGACTAATTATACAAGATGTAAAAATGACATTTTTCTTATTGAAAGGAGTGTAGTTCTCACAAGAAGAGACTGTGGAGTAAAGCTTTAGTAGTTAAAGCAGAATTAATCTACCCTTAAAGCACTCCTTATCATTTCCTTTTGGACAAGGATTTTCCCCTTTAATATTATGTGCATGTTCTCATTATCATAACTCCACTTTTGCCTAAGGCAGGAAGGGAAGAAATTTCCTGAAGTGCAAACAAAAAAAAAAAGTTAAAGCACTATTTCCTTAAAGGAAAGGCAAAGAACTGTGAACTGGTTCTTATTTATTCTCATAAATCTGAAGAAAACCATGTAAGTAAGAGGCCTCAGCTTGCTTCTGGCCTACAGGAAAACCAAACTAGTGGATGCAGGAAGATGGACCAGCGCTCTTCCCCTGGCCTTCTGTCAAAATCTCTTCTGATTACAAGGCTTCAGAGCATGAATGCATTTTAAAATCCACTTTCTTTGTCAATCAGACATAAGAACCACAAAAGATGCAACGAAATGTCATCCTCTCTTTTAATACAGTGTAGATCTTCATCTTTTTTAAAAATATATTTATTTGATGGTAAAACAATTTAAGACTTGCTACAGATGAAATACAGTCAGAAAATGGTGTTCAGTGTTCATTGAATTCTTTGGCCGCCCCCTGCAGGCCACGCTGGATAGGAATCTAAATCCTAGGAGGAAAAACATTTATCTTAGGAAGCTGAGGTCTTCTCATTGTGTTGGCTTTTCCCTACTAAATACTCTGCAGGACTTCACAGTACCTGCCTGAGAGCCACTCATTGCTGGGATCCTTTCTCCAGCTTGGTGCAGAGCATCAGGATCCTTGGGGACAAACGTGCACTAGCTGGTTATTTTTCATTATTTTCCTTTTTAACCATGGAGACTGCACACATTATCCATTTCTCATAAGAGATCTATTTTGCTAGCAGTTTGGAAAAGGCTGGCTTTCTGAGATGAAATATTCTACTTCAGTACTGGGGAGGAAACACTGCAATCACACATCATTAAATGAATCACCCCACTACCCTAGCAGGATGTAACGGGATATAGACTGCACTGCAAAAATCTCCTTTAGAAAGGAAAAATTACTCTTCCTTTAAAAAACAGGATTATACACTTTTTTCTTTTATTTTCTGTTCTTTTCTTTTCTGAGAAAAGATATGTAAGAGCACAAAGGCAGGAGGCAAATATGGTGCTATAATTGCCAGCTAAAAAATATTGAGAGGATAGATTAAAGAAGAAAAAGAGGACAAAAATATCTAAAGGGTGTTTGTAAGATTAGTTGCAGGGAAGAGAATAGCACAGAGAATAGATAATAAGCAATGAGAAATTAAAACAGAGGAATTTAAGGTTCTCATATCCTTTCTGTTGCTGCTGTCATCTGTTTTTTAGAAAAAAATAATTTAAAAAGTCCTCTGACAGATTGTCAAAGCTTGATGGACACACAGAGGCTGATCTGGGACCATTCTAGACCTCTTAAATCATCCTGCAGCAGTTTGGAACCAACATGCAGACTGAGAATAAGATGGGTGGGGGATAAAGGACACGAGGTGCAAGTGAGCCTCTCTGGAGGAACTGCTGCTGTTATCCTGGCTCTGTCACACAGATGTGAACTCTGAGCTCTTCTGTGTGCTTGTCTGATAGCTGGTGTCTAAGGTATAGTGCCTTTCTTCTGAAATGTCACCTTCCCATTGTGAGCAGCAAAAGAACTGCCATGCTGAGGTCTGAAGGTGGGTTGTTTTGTTTGGTAGAGTTTATCTCTCCTGGCCTCTTGCATATTAACTCTGCCTTGGCAGAGAGTGCTCCAGAGAGATTGCTGTGTCAGGTGTTGCTCAGTTTAGGGAAACCAGAACAACTTTTCACATTTATTCCTTGGAGGGGACAAACCAAACTTAATTTCCTTCCCAAAATTCATGAGGAAAATAAAACAAGGGTTTAAAAGGAGTGAAGTATAAGCTCAAAACAGTTGTTTTAGCTAATGCACACAGACTATTGTGATGAATCTTTCAAGCCATCATTTATTTTATTCATACTCTGAAAAAATAATATATTTACAATTCAAAGCACTTCTTTGTACACAACATAATTCATGTCAAGACTTGTCTTGATTTATCCTGCCAAATGAGGTGACAGTGCTGGTTTACACTTCTTCACACCACAAAAATGTGGCTGGGTGAGGAAAAGCCCTTGTTTCAGCAGAAAGTAATGGGCAGTTGTTCAGCTGTACAGGATGCCAAAGGGTAAACACAGGCCATTCAGTTTAATGATTATGTCATTACAAGGCATAAACTGATGGACAGAGATTCCATGATAGATAGAAGGAGAACAAGAAGAACGGATAGACCAACATAGAGCATCCTATTCCCTGAGTCAGCACTGGCATTTGGGCATGCACACTTAAAGAAGCTGATCCTTTAAAAGGGGTGGGTGTGAAGGGGGAAGGTAATTTAGCTTATGAATGGTCTTTTTTCTTCTGGCATAGGGCATTTTACTTGAACTACTTTTATAGGATCCTGGGTTTTGATACATATTTAGTAATAATTTGGAAAATTAAGCAGTTTTTAGTGTGTTATGAGAGAAGATGAAAAAGAAAACCTCTTTGGTACATGCAAATTGTAACTCTTATGTTTTTGTTTTCCAAATTTTCAGAAAGTTTTCAAAGTAGAGGCCTCACGTTTTCAATAATTCCTTTAAAAATGAATTGCTTAACAATGCAATCAGTAGTATTTCAAGCACCAGCAGTTAATGACCTCTATGCTTAGTTGTGGTGGCAAGAACAAGCTGTTCCATCACCTTTCCAGGGCTGGAGGTGAGGCTGACGGGC
Source organism: Ceyx cyanopectus (assembly GCA_013401355.1). NCBI lineage: Eukaryota > Metazoa > Chordata > Aves > Coraciiformes > Alcedinidae > Ceyx > Ceyx cyanopectus. Next base: position 34,883 of record VYZU01052811.1, on the reverse strand, counting down.
CTGTAGTTACCCGGGTCCTCCTTTTTGCCCTTATGAAGACTGGGACAACATTGGCCTTCCTCCAGTCCTCAGGCATCTCTCCTCCAGGACCTGTCAGACATTATAGACAGTGGCCTGGCAATGCCCTCTGCCATCTCCCTCAGCACTCGTGGGTGTATCCCATCAGGGCCCACAAACTTGTAGATGTCCAGTTTGCTCAACTGGTCTCTAATCCAAGCCTCTTCAGCTGAGGGAAAAACTCCCTCCTTCCAGAATTGCTCTGTGGTCTTGGAGGTCTGGGACTGCTGGTAGCTGCCTTAGAAGTAAATCCTGAGGCAAAGGTGGCATCAGTAGCTCAGCCTGCTCTCTGTCCTCGGGCACCAGGGCACCCGCTTCATCCAGCAGGGCCCACATTGCCTCTAGACTTCTATCATTTCTATTTTAATAAGGATTCCAATAGTACCATACAGCAATAGGATACCAGGCCCCGTAGAAGGCCCAACATTTCCATAGCTCAGGGTTCAGGAAAAAGTAGTCCACAGATGGATGTAGTTCCACAACACCACATGTTGGCAATCAAGTCTAAAGCCTTCTCTTCATTTGAAGACAGGATCTGTGGTGAGGTACAGATGTTTTTTGAGCTAAACCACTGCAAAATAAAACAGCTAACCAACATCACATGCTTGCACCCACACCCTAACATGTCCATTCAAGGCTTTAATTATATTTATAACAGAGACCAGAAAATATGCTGCAGGAGGGCTGGAACAAAGATTAGCTTCTGTGACTAAGAGAAAACACATATGTGTGCTTGGCCTCAAAGGGCCAAGAAAACTCCATGAGCTTGGAGAGGATGGGAAGAAAGGTGTCAACATCCTGAAAATAGTGTCACTATGTCTCTGTGAATAGTTGATAGTCTTCTGGAGATTGTCTGAGTCCTGGGGAAAGAGAGAAGGAAAAGCTAAACTGTATTACAAGCAAAGCTGTTCCTCCCATGTTGTTCTTTATAGGTTGTGCTATAGGCCTAGACAGGTTAGACAGAGACCTTGGTTAATCAGTGGATTAATTCGAGTTCAGCAGTTATGTTGCAACAGAGCTGTTCTGCATTGCATAACCTATTTCAGTATTCATGCAGACTATAAAGGCTGTAGCAGAAGGAAGTTGTTGGCTACACTTAACAGATATATCTGAACTATAAGAACAGCTCACTGTTCTCTTGATCTGCCTTCCCATTCTTAGCCTTGAAGAAAAACGTTTCAGGAAAAAGCAGTTGCATTGCAACATTGCTAAAATCTGAGAAAAAGCTGCAGTTTGTTCCTGTGTCTGGATTAGTAGCAGTGATTCTTCTGAAGAAGAAGTGACTGTTAAAACACACTGGATGTGATCAAGACAAAAAAATATTGTAGGCCAGATTTTTCAGATCAGAGCAGATAGTTGCTACTCTGCTGCTCATGTAATCTATTAAGCACCCAATCTGACAAATGAAAGACAAAAGCATTATAGTAATAGTCTTGCTATGTGCTTACAAAGCCTACAAAAGGGCTCTGAGGACTATCACTCTCATCACACCCCAGAGGCAGTCATACAGCTCACTCTCCCCGAGCTTATTGCAGCTGGGTGTGCAGGGCAGGAGAAGCTTGGCTACACATCAGCATCCAGCCATTGCTTTCCACTTGGATTCGTCTCTCAGAAAGACCAAACTGGCCACATGGCTTTCTTATAACAGAAAAGGTAAAATTCATTCATCATGCTGATTTCAGTCAGGGTATTAGTCATCCTGCCAGGACAGTTGCCAGCCCTCCATCATTGTTCCTGTAGGAGTTCCCTGAAGGCTGACTTTTAGATCAGGCATATGTGTGTTCAATGCTTATTTTCATTCTTCTAGGTGTTTTTAAAATTCTTTCTCAGTTCAGCGTGGTGATATCTGATGAAAAACAAGTGAGCAGGAGGCTGTCCTCCCCCAGCCACGCAGCAATGCCATGTTACATGTAGCCTTCTGCAGCTAAAGGAGATGGATCAGAAAATAATGCTAAACTGTGCTCTTGCAGCAGTATGAGAAGCACATTAGTTCCACTCATACAAAACCAGCTGACCTTCAGGGAGCAGACTGCCTGTCGCTGGGAGTTTTTCAGTGGATTTAAAGAAGAAACAGCAGGAAGGCTCAGTCTTGAAAACACAGATTAATGACTAGACAACAAAGGTGGCCCAGGGCCAATTTCAATCTAAAATTGGCCAGTAGAGTCACTTCTTCAATATTCTCAGTTTAATCTGTATGGCAATACAGTCACATTGTGGTGTTCCAGTCATTACTCTGCAGGCACAGCACTCTGAACAGCCTGGGATGGTTTTGTACCATGGCCTTTGATTTTTGGAGGCTGAGGTAGCTGGGAGGGTCACAGGCAGGACTGTCACAGCATCACCTGTGGAAGAACTAGCTGAAAACACAGGAGCACACTGAGCTGTGAATGAATGCCCCAAACCAGGAATCAGGTGCAGTTCCTTTTTCGGATCAGCACAGGTTACAGAGCTCCTTTTAATCTGTTTGACACTGGGACAGCCTTTTGACTTAGGAAGAAAGGAGGCAGCAAGATGCTTCTGCTGAAGAAGTTATCTTTTTATTAAATGGAGTGCCTGATGCAAAGTTAGGTAAACAAGTGCATTTCACATCAGTGGGAGCCCTTGTATTGAAGCCTGCCTAAAGACAAGCTTTCTGACATGCTTCACATGTGTCTAAGGTCAGCTGGCTATTTGGATAGCATGGTGTTCGTGTGTTCTTGTGTTTTAACTACCTGGTAAGCACTTTAATTCCTTCAGAGAAGGGAAGGACAGTGGCAGGCATGTCAGAGCTGTAGGCAGTTTACATGCCAGCTTTACACCCAACTGTGAGGTGGCAGCACCGTGCCCTGGAGCTGACTCTGGCAGCACACACCACCAGCTCAGAGCAGACCCAGTGCAACCCTTGCACTCACAGGGACTGCATTTCTTCCCCTCTTGGCAGCTGATGTGGATTTCTGAGAACCACCAGTGTGAGGAAATAGCCCTGAGCAGAGCATTTGTGGGAGGTGCCATCAAAAGGCTTTTGCAAGTGCTGCCACAGCACACTGCAGTGTGCCAGTCTGCTCCCAGCACTGCTTCCACAACACAGCAGCAAGTGTGACTTGTTAGGAGTAACTGTGTGCAGAGGACACCAAAACCAATCCCAACGTGGGTTAGGGGAAACCAGAACCACTAACAGCTTCCAGGCTGTAACCAGCAGAGTGGAAGGTCTACTTGCAGAAAACAGGCAGGAAAGGTGTGAGGGAACATAACTTCCTTTCTTAATTGTTGGTTCTCCTACCTTGGCACAAAAAGAAAGCACATAGATTGTATATTCTGACTGACTCCAGGTCACTGGAACAAAACATTTCCTTTCATTTGAAGCATGACTACTAAAAAAAATGGGGATACTCCTCCAAGAGGTGCTGATAGGTCAGTTTTCCTCTTGTCAGCTCTGAGACGCTCACAGGAATGCATCATTTAGCATGGCTGTGGGTGACTCAGCTTAGCATCAGGGAAATTTCTTTAGTATTTTTCATGTACAGGTATCAGAGGAAAATGGGTTAAGACTGTCCTGTGACAGAAACATTTGTCTTCCAATGCTTGTAAAAAAAAAGAGGAAAAACCCAAAGAAAGATAATTGATTGAAAAAATATTGACTGGATATTAGTTTAGCCATTTATTAGTAGTGCTAGTCAGATCTATTCTGTATAATGTACCATGCTGGGAGAAATCACTTTCCATCTAGACCAAGGATGAAATCAGGAGTTACAGAACCATACCAACTGATGCTTAGCTGTCTACTCAAGTTCTGACTGAGGTTTTGACAACTATTTATGATTATAGAAGAGGCAGGATAAGGTCTTTTATTAAGAAGAAAAATAATTAAAGATCCATTTAGCGACTGATGTTCTCTATTTCCAATACCATGAGAACAGTCTGTGAGCTAATTTTAACACGTGGAAAAAACATTTAATTTTATCAGAAGGAAACAATGAAGAATCTAATTTATTCTCCACATGTGTGCATAACCCCTATTGATATTAATAAATTAAGCAGCCTATGGAGAGGAAAATAGGCCCCCAAATGTGGAAAAAATGTTTTAAGAAAATTATCTGCAGCTTTATAATGACCACAAAAATTATTTCTTTATCAGTGGAGGGAGAAAAAGGGTTTCATATCCAGCCAGTCATGAAATGTTTCTGACTTTCCCAAGGCTAGATGCATGTGCACAGTGGTACACACATTCACAGATGCATATAGGGGTGATGCTCACTGACTCACACAAGCATGTCCTGCTCACTTGTTGCCTCCTTCCAACCATGATGATTCTGCTGCTTTTCCCAACTATGGAGAAAAAAAATCTTTGTTTAATTTATGTTTTGTTTTGTTTTTTATTCGGAGTGTTTAGTGTGCTGACAGAGATAAAATTCACTGGAATTTGCATTTCACTCAATGTTTTTCATGTTTCAAAATGTCAGCATAATAATGAGAGCAGGACTTCTGAGGCTTTGTTTTTTTTTATGTATCTGTGGAATGAAAGGCAGGTTGGGCATGGGCACCTCTGTTTACTTTTGAGTCAGAGACAACAGGATCCTCAGTTCCTGATTAAAGCCCATTTGTTCTTTGAATGCTTTCCTCCCCATTTCACCTTATTTCATATAACATGCAGAATGAACATCCAATATTCAGTTATTTATGCAACAAATTGAGTAAACCAAAGAATTAGCTTAATCAACAAAGCAACCAGAAAGAAAGCAGAGAAGAGCTATGACAGGTGTTTCAGGTTTGACTATCAGGAGACATTTGTTCTGTTCCACTTGTGGAACAGATCTCATATATATATATATATTTATATATATAAAAAACTATTTATGGTATAGACATTTTCTTTCCTACCTTTTCATTAAAACTACAGCAAAGGATCTTAGAAGATACATGCTTGGAAAAACTGAACTAAATAAGCATGATGCCACAGTGAATTTACTAAAATCCAGTATTCCCCAGGATCATGCTTTGATACCTGAAATATACAGAACACCTTTGATGCTGGCTGGTGTCTCCCAAACCCATCAGTGCTGAAAATCCCATTTCTAACCTTTGTGACTGAGAAATTGTTAAGAAGAGATTTGTTGGTAAACCTGTCAGTTGCCCTTGGTGAAACAGTACTAAGCAGGTGTAACAGGGTTTCATGCCTTGAAAGGATGTATTTTCATTTATAAATACAACAGACACTCTGAGCTTTGTGAATAAGAACATGTGTCTCTCCTGGTTTATTTTCTCCTCTACACTAGTATATATATTGACATTGCTGTGTGGCATTACATTTTTTCCTGTGGTGCATTAGAGATTCCAAAGCACATCACTTTTTATGAGATGTGGTAGATGAGGGGGGAAAGCAGTATCCAGCAGGGAAATGAAGGGTGAAACAAAGGCCTCTTTGAAGTCAGAGCAAAAAACTATTACTGCCTTCAGCAGAAGCAATGTTTCAGGCCCAGCATTAAGAGATAAATGTAGAGCTATATATTGATTTTATCTCTTAGGTAAAACTGTAGAGAAGAGAAATGCCTTCATCTGGAATCGAGGATGCTTAATATCAGTAGACCTTTAGGAAATTGAATTACATAGCTGAATGGTATGATGGTTCAATGAAACATCCCAAATCTCTACATTTGACCTCTGTGTCTGTAAATGAATTAAAAATAAAACTGCAAAACCACTGTAGCCTTTAAGATTCCTGTTTACATATGTAAAAATCTCAGCTGGGCCAGCTGTCCCATATTTCACCTTGAGTTGCTAATATATAGCAACATGGGAATCAGAATGCTCAGGAGACTGCTGTTAACTTCATAACTGTTTCTGTTATTTTCTTTTCCACCTCTTCACATACATCAAATTATGTGGTAGTGTTCTTGTTACCAATAATTATAGAAGAGCAGCTAAGAGTAAGCAGCTTTTATACAAACATAACGTTCAGATTAAAATGTGATCCCTTCTGTTCAGAGAAAGGGAGTGGGAAAATGCAGAGAAAATTCCTCTTTCCTTACACCCATTGGACTTGTCTGATACTTGTTGCCTGGACCAACAAAAGGCTTCACTTTCCAAAATTATGAGGATTTATGGTGTGGGAAAAAATTAGATCTCTGCATAAATATTTGGTAGTCTTGGGTTTCATCCCTGGGAAAAAAAAAAGAAAATGCTGTCATGTTGTAAAATATGAGCTCAAANATAGTTTGGACTTTTAAATCCTGTTCCCTAAGGCAAAGAATTTGAAAGCTGATGCTCTTTACTATACAAAAGCTAAAACAAGGTAAAGTTCAATTTCACCAGATTTTTTTGTGTACAATATATTTTTTTAATCAGGTCTAACAGCAGTTACATAGTCGACTCTAATAATTTCAAAATCTTCATCAGCTTCCAATTACAGATTGGAGCTCCACTGCATAAAGAACTTGGAAAACAATACAACAAAGAAATTCTCTGCCCCACTGAACTCTCAATCTGAGATTTAATTAAAATAGGATAATATGAGGCAGGAAGAAAGCTGAGAGGACAAATAGGATGAACGTTCATAAATTAGTCATAGCACCAGGTGTAGCACTCAAGTGATCCCAGCTTATTTGCTGCGTGCTTTTTGCAGAGCTAATAACCTTCAGTAGATGTCTCTGGGTTGTTCAGCAGCTAAAGGTGCAGAGTTTACAACTGCAGCAAGTGTTAGGGGTCTCAAACTTTCCTCTTTGGAGTATGAAGAAACATGGTGAGTCCTGAACTACACCACCACCTGCTGCTGCAACCATTATGACTCACATCATTTATTCATACCAAAATCCACTGTGCACCTGCTAGTTCTTGATATTCTGCTTTATTTTTCCTCTTACGGCTTGTGCTTACATTGAGCAACATTTCCATGCACTGTGGAGAGTATATAAATATAGATTATCTAGTGCTTATTATTATATTCCCTTTTCATAACATCAAATAATCAATTCATTTCCTCCCTTTCCAGCTAAGCAACACAAACAAACATCAAAGGAAGGATTAGCATTTTAGGTCTCTGACAACACAAAACCTCTTTGTGCCTTGCTGCGGTGTGCAGAACATTTGTATTTTTGTACCTAGTATGTAATCAAAGCAGTGAGACAAACATCTTTACTTTCCTCTCATTTACATAATTAATTAAACTCCTTTAAGTGCCAGTGAAGCACACACTTGTGGGAAGCCCAGGAATAGTCTACACCACATAGAGTATAGAATTTACAAATTAAAGTTCATTTCCACTCTTAGTAAGGGATAAATCTGCACTCTGCACAAATGAGACTAGGATGGGATCTGTTCAGTTTTGATCAAATAGAACTGATGTTTGATTGCATTCTTTGCACTTTCCACACATAACATTGCCACTGTTGTTTCTTTTAAATTTTCTTCCCCTTTGATCTAGTAATTTCCCTTCTAATTTCATGGCTTTTATGTTCTTTGTTACTAACAAGAAAAAGGCCATGCAGTCTTGGAATGTGAAAGAGTTTCTTTTAATCTCCAGTACATTTCATTTCACTTTATTAATTTGCCTTTTGGTGTTATGGGAATTGAGTTACACAGTCTCCTACCTGCTGTTATCACACTGATTATCAGCAGTTGCCTGTCCTCCAAAGCTACATGGGTTCATAACCAGCATGTTCAGACTCACTGCCTTTGGACAGAAAACACCATCTGCAATTATTTCAATATCTAGAGTAGTCATTGTAATTTCTCTCTTGCTTTATCCAGAACTATAGCTGCAAAGATAATTGAAAATTAATTATGAAAATTATTTTCTGTCTGCAAATTGTCATCAGATTGAGGGTTTTTTTCTGTTAGGTTATTTACCTTTTCCCTGCAGATGCTGCCAGTGTTGATAACACCTCTGTATGTCACTGATTCTATCGAACAGGTTTCCAACAGACACTGGAGAGCCATGAGGGCTGGTTTAACAGCACTGGGCTATGGAGAGCAAAATGAAGACATAACAGACTGTAAGGAGACAAATACTAAGAAGAAAGCTCTAGCAAGGAGAGCTGAAAAATCAGCATGTGGGAGACAAGAATACCAACTGCATCTACATATCACCTACTCTGTGAGTGGAACTAAATGTTATTTACTATTACAATCTCGATGTTTATTACTACAGTATTTTCCCACAGCCCAGCTATCAGCCTGGTTCCAGACCCAGAAGAACTTTCTGCCTTTTTTATTTTCTCCTCGGCGTTCAATCTGTAAACTGCATGGCAGGAAATATTTGGCCAAAAGACAAAGAGCAGTGGCATAGCTGCTTTTATATTTTCCTCTGGCAGGGGGCTGGGCTCGATTCACAGATATTAGGGGCTAGATGATCTTTCTAGGTCACTCCCAACCCCTGACACTCTATGACTATGATTCGATGGCATCTATCACATGGTAATTCACCGATTATTGCTAAAGTTTGGTTTAAAGCTTGTTCTTCTATGGAGCAAGCCATCAATACAAAATAAAGGCTACAAAAGCAAGCTGGCCTCGGCCGCCCCCCTAAACCTGCCGGCAGGAATCCCCCCGGGGTAGGGACAGGCAGGGATGCCCCCGGGGTGTTCGGGAGCAGGGTCGCTGCTGCGGGAGCTGCTGCCGCTAGAGGGGGACTCGGTACCCAGCTGCTGAAGAGAAAAGGGAACGGAGCAGGAGGTTTGGCTGGTGAGAAAGCCCATCCACAGAAACGCGCAAAGGGCAGGCGGTCAACACGAGGAAGCCTCCCGGTGATGCTTTCTTGGCTCTTCCTCTTTCCCCCTTGTCCAAGAAGGCAGAGGGCAGCTGGCCTGCCCCCAGCCCCGCCGTGCCCCTTCGTGCGGCTGGCAGCTGGCCACCGGGTGCCCATCGCGTCCCCCCGGGGCCGCCGGGCGTGGGAACGCTGCAGGCGGAGGGTGGGGACAGAGGGACAGGCCTACATCTGGGGCAGGGATGTGGTCCCGGGGTGAGCTGGCCGGGAAGGGAAAGGGGAATGCTTCACTGGTTTTTGAAGAAAAGGGATACAAAGTGGTAGGGAAAAAAGAAGAAAAAAAAAAAGGAAGAAAAGTGAGAGTGGGAGAGTGCCAGGCGGGGGGAGAAGAGCTGCGGGAACGGAGGGCAACACACGCAGCAAGGAGGCGAACAAAGGGTGGTGGGGGACGAAGATCTACCCCAGGGGCTATCCATCTACCTGCCCCAGGTGCAATCCATCTGCCCCAGGTGTAATCCATCTACCTGCCCCAAGTGCAATCTATCTACCTGCCCCAGGTGCAATGTATTTATTTGCCCCAGTCTCACAGCAGCCCCGCTGCAGGCGTATGTGCGCGGTAGCGGGGGGTCTGTGGCGGTAGGTCCGGAGGGCGGCGATTCTCTACTCCCGCGGGAGCGCTGCCGAGCGCGGAGCATCGTTCCGAGCAGCTCAACAGGCGCCGCCGCCGGGACGGGCGCCGGCACATGGCAGGAGCCGCGATCGCCGCCGGCAGCAAAGGGGCTCGGCCGGGGCTCGGCGGGGCCGCCGCTCGGGACCCACCCTGCCCGCTCAGCCGGGGCCGGCAGCGCCGCCGCTTCCTTTGTGTGCGTGAGGGGAGCCGCGGCGAGCGGCCTCGGGTCTCCTCGGCGGGGCTGCCGGCGCTGCCCGCGAGGAGGCGGGGAAGGGAAGGGAAGGGAGGAGGCGAGGGAAGGCGCTGGCAGGGCGGCTCTCCCGGCCCCGTCACAAGGTGAGCCCTTCTCCCCGGGCGAGGAGAGGCGCTGGGAGCGCCGCGGGGCCTCGGCCGTGACCCGCCGAGCGGCTTCGCTCCGCGTCGGAGAGCGGGAGAAGCCTCCAGCCGCTGCCCGGCGGCGCGGGGAACCGGGCGCGGGCTGCCGCGGCGGCTCCGGCGCTTTGCCATGGGCTGGCGGCAGCGGCGGCCGGACGGCAGCGGGGGTCGACGCGGGGCTCGCAGCTAAGGGGCGAAAAGGAGGGACCATGGCCGCGTCCAGCAACTCCAGTTTGTCCGGCTCGTCGGTTTCCTCCGGTAAGTTTCTCCAGCCAGCGCCGCGTTTCTCCCCTCCCTCCCTCCTTCCCTCCTTCCCTCCATTTTAGCGGGGATACCTGTGTGCGGACAGCCTCGGCGTCCCGCCCGCCCCCCGCTCGCTGAGCCCCGCTCCGGCTGTCCCCCGGCCGGCGATGCCCCTGCGCGGGGCTGCGGCGCCTTTCGGGCGGCACGGAGGCAGGGAGCGGGCTCGGGAGGTGCGGCTGCGCTCGGCTCGCCTCCCCGCAGTCCCTTTGTGTGGGGCGGGAACCGGGGAGAGCTCCGCTCCCGTCTCCCCCGCTGCGGGATCAGCCTCCCGCCCGCCTCGGGGAAGGTCGCGCCCGCGGGCTCCCAAGCGCGGTACTGTGCGGGTCTCCTGCTGCAAAACCGGGGTCCCCGAGGCTATTCGGAGACTACTTCTCCTTGCTGACGGCTGCTCCTGTGTCGCGATCCCCGAGCGCGCTTGCGGGGGCCGGGCGGAGATGCCCCGCCGCTCCCAACCTGCCCGAGCTGCGGTGGGAATCGCGGCACGCAGGGCGCTTGGACTGCTTTACACTACTGGCAACGATTCGCTTCCCCATCTGGCTAAAACAATAAATCTCCCAAGTGAAGAACTGCCCCAGGATTCTGCCCGGCGTTCGGGGCTTGTGCTTGCTGTGTTTCGGGGGTGCTGCGGGGCGGCGCGGGGCCGTTGGCAGCCCCGCTGCTGGGGAGGGAGGGAGGGCTGCTCTGCAAAGCCGCAGGAAGGCAGGAAAGTTACGGCGCGGTTCCGAGCGAGGCAGGCTGAAATTGAAAGCACTGATGTAATACTACCACCGCCTGCTGCTCGGCTCACGGCGAGTGATTTTAATGTTGAAGTTATGAGGAACTGCTAGAGAGTAACGTCCTAGCGCGTTAGCGAGCTGGAGGAGGAAACAGAAGGATGAACGACTTCGGGGTTCAAAGGACTTGTGACTCCGTGTTTTATTTGAGGTGCCAGACTGAGAATTTGAACGAGTGCTTCTTAAACATAGCAGGATGTGCTGTGAAAACCAGACAAGCTCCTCTGACTGCTGCTATAACCACAGAGGAATATAAATACATTTAAAAGGCAGTGAGCACCCATAGGTTGGTTTTAAGGGTGGTGTGTGTGATATATACAGACAGATCCAGAGAAGTAATTGGGTCCTAAAAATGAATTTTTATTGCAACTCTTTTAATAAAACCCACAAACGTTGTGAGCCCTGATTCCCTTAACTAGAAAGCACCTGAAAGAAGTAGGCATAACAAATTCTGCCCTGTGTTCACCTTCATGATTCAAGAGTCACAAGACCAGAATGAAAACAAGAAAGAGTCAAACCAACTCTATAGCTAGTAATTTTGGCAATGTGATTTTTATTTTATGGAATATTTATATATATATTTATGTGTAAGTTATGTCATAAAGGCAGAGACAACCCTCAGAGCCTGGGCTGGAAGCTGGGAGTTGCTGTCTTGGTGCTCTGTGAAGCTGCAGAAGCATGTCCTCTGCACGTGTAGATTTCTTGCTTCATCAGTGTCAAAGTCTTGTATGCTGTTCCAGCTTCTGAGGAAGGATACCGAGTGCATCCCCTGAATTCCCTCTGGTGGGACTGAATCCAGGCTCCACGATCTCCTGCTTTGAGAGGTGTCTCCCTTGCAGTCTTGGCTCAAATGAGGCAGAGTGGGAGTTCACATCCTTCCTCAGAGCAGTTGGTGTCAGCTCATGCCATGCAGGTGACTCCAGCACCAGACTTCACATCTAGACAAGAAGCTGAGCTGGACTTTATATGTGAAAAGGCAGGGGTTTTGGCACTTCTCCATACCCTGCTTGGTGTGAAGCCTTTCAAACAGCCTACAGCAGTTTGCCTTTATCTTTTAGCTTGTATTTTTGCAGAGATGAGCACAGCCAAGTCTTGGCCTGTGCCTGGAGCTCTTGGATGCCACTTCAGTTCAACTAAGTGCTTCATAAAAAAACTGGATTTCATAACTCGGAACTTTAGAGTGGCTTTTGGTTTTGCTCCATTTCTTCTATGCACATACTAATCAGAAGCTAAATTTGCTGCAGCATGACCAAAGTTTCCAATATTAGCAGCCCTGCCATATCTGACTGTGTGCAGCTGTATTTTCACTCTGTGGTTTCAGTTCTCAGAACTCAGCAAGTCGTGGAGCATGTAGTTTACATAATCCAGCCAAGCAAACAGTCTTGCTTTTATGCTTAATTTGGTAGAATTTATATGTATGTTTAACTTAGCAACATGAAGACTTCCAAATAGTGTAATTGTTTCTGTTCAGTAGAATAGGAAGGTTGGAGTATCTGAGTACGTTTGCTAATGGAGAAAGGAGGTGAAGCTTGTGCTTGATAGTAGAAAATACACTGAGGGACTCAGTTCTGCTTCAGCATTTGTCCACCTCATAGAGAACTTCTGAAGCCAAATTAAAATACTGCTTGTTTAATCCATACAGATCTTGAAGTAATCCCAAGTAATCTTGAAGGGGGTCCCAAAGTTTACATCCTACCCATCTACCTCTTGACACACCCAGCCAGCTGAAGCAAAATCACCCTATTTATCACTGCAGCTGACCTGCATGTGCAGGAGTCCAAGTTGAACTGGTTGATGGCCACATTCTGGCCCATCTAACACAATATGGTGCAGAGCATCTCCAGGTTTCCTCTACTCGCATCAAGAGCTTAGTTCTCCTCCATTAACCACCTGGAAAGGCAAGGGTTAGATAGGATTTGCCTTACAAGAAGTAAAAAAGGTTTAATTTCTGAGTTACAGTAGTGGAAATTAGAGTTTGAGTAGTAGATGGAAGTTTTTATTCACTTTTTTAAAGGGATTATTTCTTCTACACCTGCCAGTCTTAAAACACAGCTAGTTCTCCTTTAGACAGTGTCCATCTCTGCCCTTTCCAGGAGAGCACAGATGGAACAAAGTGCTCACATGAGGCCCTGTGTGGATGGAAAGCCTTTCCCTGAATGCCTGCTGCTGAAGCTGGAGAATGTGTTCCTGCATGCAACATCTCTGTTTCAACTCCTGCCAGCTCATGGCAATGAGGAAAAATGTTAAGCAGCTGAAATATACTTAACATGAGGAAGCTGCCCAGGAATGTTATGGTGTAGGTACTCTGCTTGCCTACTTACTAGTCTGTAAATGTGCAAAAGTAGCATTTAAAGTCTTCAACTTGTGTCTACATTGAAGACAAATATTTGGCTGTGTCCTGGAGAGGTTGTTTACAAGCACAAGTGCCCTGGCAGGGTGGTTTGCTGAAGCTGTGGTACAGATGGGGATACAGACCTATGACAGCAGCTGTAAAATAAACATAAATCCTATGAAGGATTTTTTCAGTAAGGTAGCACTCCCTGGTAACAGCATCTCCAGAAGGCCTCTGGGTATTTGTATTGTATTTCTTCATACATAACTCTCTACTTTTGGTGACAGAACTTGAGCTGCTCTGACTGCCAGCACTTGTGTTTGAAGATGTCTGGGGGGAGAAAGATGTATATTGTCTGTGGGAAGAAGGAGGGCATAGTAAGAAGTTAAATTAAGTACTGTTTTTTTGGACCTTGAGTAAATCTGCAGAGCACATGAAGTGCTGAAATTATAATTACTTCCACTGGGAATTCCACTTCACTTTCCTGTAAACTCTTCTGTAGTCCATGCCCTGGTGATCTATTAGCTGTGTTCCTTCTAAGTCCCTACATTTTGTTCTTGCTAGATGAAGTGCTGATTCAACCACTAACTGCATCTTTTCTTGCTGTCCTATCCTCCAAAGATTTCTCCATAAAACAGACACCTTCACTTGCTGCTCCCCTCCTTAGTATTGACCCTTAGCTTCACTCATTCTGAGCTTTCCTCTTGGAAACTTTTGTTGTTAAGACTGGTCAGGTTTCTCATGGCACACAGTTTGTGCTCTCCCCTTGCCACTAGCTGCTCCACTTGCCTCCACCCACTAGCCAAACACTGATTGCACACGACTGATGAATTTGAGGCAGTGTAAATACAATCCAGAGTGAAGAGAGCCTTTGTGGCTGTGGCTGTTCTGCCAGAGAGCCTCCCTGGAATGGGTGGCTAGCTTGGCTTAGCTGTCACAGGGGTCCCCTCTGCAGGGAAATGCAAATATGAGTCTGCTAAATGCCAGTGTTTGGATGAAGACCCAAGGCAAACATGGAAATGTGTGTGCTGCTGTACCCAGTATTTTGAATTTTCCGTGAGCTCCGAAGAGGAATTGTCAGGTGTTAGGCTGAAGGGATAGCTCTGCAGCTTTCTGCTTCCCATCTGAATGGATGCATCTGCAGCTGCTCTGCATATTTCAGGTAATACCTGTTTTTGGAGCAGATGCTGGAGTTGAAGCACACAGGCAAGCTTTCTGCTGCAGGCCTGGGGAAAGGCTTGTGTGCCTTGCTGCAGTATTTTTGCTTTTCTGCTGTGTCTGCTGCTCTAGTGAAAGACAGTGCTGCTCCCCATAAACATTCCACTTTTCTAAATTCAGATAACCTGTGTAGAAGAAGGCTGCTATAAATTCCTTTAAAATCATCAGTTACTGATGATTTTTTTTAAATTTTAATTGAAAATTTGAAGCTGTTCCTCTGTGCTGAAGCTCAGGTGAAAAAGTCTTATTATTTAAGCTGTGATCCTCAATTAATAATGAAGTTTATGGTTCATGAACTAATTATTTTAACAAATTGAAAGGCAACAATTATTTTTTTTAAACAAATGAACAGAGAAATGTTGTTTAAAGGCAGCATAGTTCTCAGCTGTGTTTCACATACTCTGCTCTTCAAGAAGGATAAAAAAATGCTTACTGAGGAAAGAAGAAAACTTAACAAGGTCAAAATAAAATATTAAAGGCTCATGACTCTTGGGGGGCCTTGAAGGTGCTGTGATGTGAAATAGACAGATATATTGTAAAAATAAAAGTCAACAGATGCTGATTTTAATGAAGATGCAAGTGAGAAGAAATGAAATTGCAATTTTATACAGATCCAGAGAGATGCTAATAGGGAAAAAAGATTAGTAAATGAAAACAGGTGTTTATTCTCAGTTATCTAGTAGAAATAGTGTTGTGAAAATGGCACATAAAAGCAAAATAATGCTGCCATTATGCTGATACTTTTGAAAGGGCAGTAAGAGTGCTTTTTATTGCTGTTTCTTCTGCCAGGGTCTTCTTGCTCTGCATTTGATAATAAGAATGGTGAGTCCTTTATAATCAAAAATAATAAAAATTCAAAAGTGAAAAATGCCAAATTACCCCCTTCTTAGCAATTTACCCCTTTTGATTCAACAGTTAGTTGCTGAGTGCATGGGCTGTGGTGCCTGAGACTGAAATAGCCTGGGATCTAGTGCAGTGCATGTCTGCTGCACCATTTAGTCTCTCATGGTACTCTAAATAAACAGATTTACTCTTCTTACAGATCTGCTGCTCTCAGAGACATATGGGGCAGATCAGATGAACAGTCTTCCATACTGCCATGATGATGACCTTTTTGGAAGCCAGTTCTTGCCTTCTGTTTGGTTCTAAGGAGCCAAATGCTGAGCCATGGGAGACAAGAATATTGTCTTTTAGTGACTTACACACTGTGCTGGTGCCCATGATGTTACACATGTTTTAGTTTGTAATAATTTGATTATTATGGTGCATAGGTAAATCTTAAACCTGGTGTTTTAGGCAAAGAAACGTGGCAGGCTTTTTTTAAGTGGCTTTGTTTATGTAGGCACCTTTGGCTAAAGGACAGCAGGAGATGGATTTGCCTCCCTTGAAAGGCCGAGTGCTGGCAGAAGGTGTTCCCATGCTGGGGAGCCAGTCTGGTGTCACTTGCTCTTCTGCAAAGGGAGGAGATGCTTAGGAGATTAAATATTTGGAGAATTGTGTGCTAAGGAATGGCACATTAATACTGCATGAAAGAGCTTTTGTTGCAGGGAAGTGTAGCAGGATTTATGCAAGAACCTTTAAATCTCCATGTATCTTATTCTTCACAGGTGTAGTCACAGCTCATTGGAGAATTCTGTACAGTAGCTGCACGTGTGGTTTTAACTGCTGTGAATAATGGCCTGTTCTTGCTGGCTTTTTCTGACCCTTGATTATGGGAATGTAAATTTGAATTTTACATTTGAAGGTGGTTATTACCAGCTGTGAATCATGCACAGTTTTGCAATGATAGTTTCATTACCCTGTTTTACTCTGCAATAATCCAAATCCCAGGGCTCAGGGGTGACTGTATCCTGGTAGAAGGAAGGTGTCGTTGCAGTAAGGTTCTTGTAACATTAAACTGGCTTCAAACTTTGCTGGTGAGTAGGTTGAGAGCTGACAGCACAGGCTGATGTGTTTCATGAGGTAAGGAGTGGTTAAAGAGGTTTTAAAATAGAGAAGAACACACAAGTGTCACACTCCCACTATTATCAATCAAGGTCATCATAAAATAATTAGTTCAGTAAATAAGAGCTCTGTTCTGAGAATATCTTTATCAAGCAGCCTGAGTCCCCTGAGACAAGATCCCTGCTGCATGGAGCTGCCCCTGACAGTGCAGAAGTCCTGGTGGGGCTTGCTCTTACCATCAGGAAATCCTGTCTCACCTGCTGTGACCTGTGTCAAGTGACATTTCTCAGCTTGTCATGTAGCTGTTCCTCTCCTTCCTTCTCACGTTCTTGTCTGTTCTAACGTGGCTTGTAGCTTTAAAAACACCCATCGTGTTATTAAGTGTGTTCGTGGTGTGATGCTTTTTATTTCATCAGAGCTGAATGCTAGAAGAGATGGACAGCTCAGTTTGTCAGTGAGGTTCTGCTTGTTGAGCAGATGATTAATTGCTAAAAATTTCTTATCTTGACAGGTCAATTGGTGAAATGTTTGTGTTATGGTAAAGAAGAGGGATGTGAAGTGCCCATCACATGCAGGCATGCTGGCCACAGGCACTGCAAAGGCAGGAGAAGGTGGTTCTGCTCCAGCCAGAGGGGCTGTGCTGTGTTCAGGAGCCAGAGAAGTCTGTCAGCATTTCACCAGCTGTCCTGCACTCCCTGCCCTCTAGGGCTGTGTCCCACAGCACCTTGGCCACCTAAGGTCCAGGCTTGCAAGCTTGGAACACATCCTCCTACGTGCCCTGGTGGTCTGAACTTCTCTGGCTGTGTGGTCACTGCCACCAGGGCTGTCCCCGAGTTTCACATCAGTGCCCAGCCCTTCCCTGCTCAGAAAACAAGGTCCAGCACAGCCCCTTTCCTTGTTCCCCTACCACTTGGAGGAGGAGGTTGTCATTTACACATTGTAGGAACATCTTGGATGGCTGGAATTTGCCCCCTGCCACCCACAAGCTGTTTCTTCTGTAATTCTCTTAGTTGAGAAGGAGGAGGTTGTCACAGTGAGCTGCTGCAGAGGCTTTGGCTCCTGAGAGCCCTTTCTGTCTCCTGCTTGCTTCAGCTCCTTTGATCTCTTCTGGTGTGATGGGTGTGTGTCATCACTTGGTACTGCACTTGGCTCCTCTTGCTCAGAATATATGCACTGAAAGGTATCAGTTAATATTTATATTATTCACAGTTGCTGGAAAGTGCTGTAGCCTAAATGGTGAGAATGAGAGGGAAGCTGGTTCAGGTTGATTTTTGAAATAATTGATCAGATGTTTAACTGCTGTAGGTGCTTAACTAATCCTCATAGCATCTGATTCCTAACTGGGAAGAAATTGGATAGAAAAATGGAAGCATTCAGCTTCTACCAGGGACTAAAATTAAAATAAATGTGGAGTAAAAATAGAATATTTTTCAAAAAACATTCTCAGTTCACTAGAGAATGAACTGAGGCTCCCTCTTGGGCCTCACTGGGAGCTGTGGCCCATACAGGGGACATATTTGGGACTTTTTTCCCCTCCCTTAGCATGGTTTACCTTTTTGTAGAGAAGCACGTCACAAATTTATCTTACACATTTTTGGTTTTCATGATAAAGTCAGTTTAGGACATGCTTGATCACAGTGGAATTTATAGAGAGTTCTTTTTGGTTTTCCCTCCTTTCTTCTATGTGCAGTGTCCAAATGTGGAGTTTTGCTGTGCTCAGGCTTGTGGTTCTGTGGGGTTGCAGAGCTGTATTGTGGCTGCAGGTCACAGTGATGTGAGCAGTGCCTCTCTGGGGTTGTGTTCTCACAGGGCCTTAGTCTGATGTGGACTTTCCCCACCCTGGATGATCAGCTTGTTCCCTGCTAAACGTTCCAGAGCAGATTTATTCACTGACACACACTTGGAGAAGAGGCTGCTGTTCATTTCTGAGGCTGAGTACCATTTGGAGGAGCAGCTGCTGAGCTGTGATTTGGACGTGTCCCCTACTACCCTTGAAAGGAGAAACATGGTGGCACACAAACCCTTTCCAAAGTATTAACAACATGAAAGCTTGAAAGCATTTGCATATTTTATTTTAACAGATTTTTTTTTTCCCAACCATGAATATGTTTCTCTTGCTTGCAGATCCCTATCTGCCAGTGTGATTGTAAAATGCCAAGCAGGAGTGTGTATCTAAGGCTCCCAGAAGCACACGAGCAAGGGCATTTTCTTCCTGATTACCTGCCAGGTTGTGGCAAACTTCAATATGATCTTATGGATAAGAGCCAGTAGTCAGTTGAGTTTACAGTACCCTGTGATTTATTGAAGCCTGCAGTCCATGTAATGGGAGATGCCAGCTCTGATGTGAGGTAGCTCTAAGAAAGAATGAGAAGATCACCTTTAGGCCTGGACCAGCTTTATAAAATGCTGAGGAAAAAAAAAAAAAGACTTTTGTAGTGAGGTTATTACTTGAAACCAGACCAAATTTGAATCAGTCTGTCTTCATCTCATTCCCTCTGCTTCTCCCAGAACAGCCCTTCTTCCCAGTAAACACACCAGTCTTTATCATCCTGAGGAAGCAAACCTTGAGGAAAGGCTTTTATTATTTATTTTTACATACTTTATTCTTTTATTTACTTCATGAATGTAGTTAGTTGTTCTGTGGACTCGTGTGAACTTGTCATATCCTGTGGCCAAACGCTTCAGAGTGTGAACGTGTTGCACAACAAATACCTTTATCACTTGCTCTGGAGCTTGTCATCAGCTAGTTTCACTTCATACACCCTACTTCTTTTACTGGAAGAAATAGTGGAAATTCTGCTAGTATTATTCTTTTTAATAGTTTCTTAACAATTTGCCTTGTGCAGATGTCAGGCTACCTGAAATTTTTTGGCTTTCCCTTGGGGCCCTGTATAAAATTGGCTCAGTTTTATCCATTTTGCAGTCCTCTGACACTGAGGCAGTTGTAAGAGACAAGTCATCAGCTGCTTCACCTCCTGAGTTCTTCAGAATGCTTTCCTAAGTGATGCTGATCTGTACAAACTGTTGTTGTTCACGTTTGTTCTGTAGCTTCCACCAACATCTCTGTTTGGAATAGATGATCTAAACAGCCACTCAGAAAATAATGTTCTGATTTGTCACCTTCTCTGAGCTGTGTGTCTCAATATACTTGATTCTTTTCTGCTTTCAGTGCTACTGTTATCCCTTGCTCATCTGCTGTCAGGCTTTGCATGTGGGCATGAAGAAGTTTCTTTCCAATTGTGAGGTGCTTGGCTAGTCATTTCTCAGGCTGCCCTTGGGCTTGCCCTTACTGTGCTTTCAGTTTGCTTTGGGTTTTCTTTTAAAATGTTTATTATTTCCTCATTGAGCCTGCAGGAGCTCACAAGTCTGTCTGTTTCCTTCGCTGAGTCACAACTCTGGCTTTCAGAAGAGTGTTTTCTTGCTTCTGATAACCCCTCATACCCTGCTGTTAGCAACACTGCCTTTTCCACTTTCTTCAAGCTCCTTTTGCTATGTGGCATGTATTTGCTCTCATCCTCCAGCGTGCTATCCCTGTTTACCATGAAAGGTTTAATTCTTAGCTTCTTCCCCATTTAGCTAGCTGGCATTTAGCAAGATTTAACGTATCCTCCAGGGTGACTTAAAAATCAGATTTTGAAGGTTTTATCAGTCCTGTCAAAATTTCCTGGTGTATGTATCAACACTGCCTTCAGTCCCAAAGCCATTAGAAATGTCCAAGCTGTGAAAACTGCGTGTGAAGGTGCAAACACACGTGCCTGGTTGCTGGAGATAGGGAGCAGAGAATTGCTCTTGACAGGAAGAGTAATTGTCATGGTGAACCGAGGCTGCTGAAGCTGATTTTTGTTTGTTTTTCTCAGTCTGTAAGACAGCAGAAGCTGTCCCTTCAGATGCAAAGCTGGGGCTGCTCCAGGGCCAGCCAACATACCTTTGCACCCAAGGAGTCTGGGAACTGATGTCTGTGTTTTCAGCTACTGTGTTCTGGAATTTGGATCAGCATGGTTTAGCAAGATAATTTACACAATTAAACATGTTTTTTTGAAGCCAAAGTAGGCAAACTTGGTGGTGGAAGTATATGGATCACTCCCCTGACATGGCATCTCTTGGGCACAGCTGACTGGGGTAGATCCAGCTGAGGAGTCAGGAGGTGTCAATGAGTGCTCTTTTGTGTGTGTGTGTGTGTGTGTGCTTTTTTGTTGGTTTTTAAAAATTAAATTATATTCCATACTTTGGCCTTATTTCCACTTGCCCATCCTCTTACTAACCATTGCATTTATCGTGTGCTTCTCTGGTGGTTTGTTGTTTTGTTTTTTTTCCACTAGCTAATTTATGGTGGTTCTATTTCTGGCCATTAGATTTCCTATCCTCCTTTTATGGTGATAGAGCATGTTTGTAAATCATCTTTTGGACTGTAAGCACTGTCTGCCTCCTTGCTACAGAATGTGAGCAGCTCTGCCCTGCCACTGCCACACACTGACATTCAGCAGACCTATTGCCATGGTGTCAGAAGTACTCTTTTTTTAAACATTTTAAAAGGTTTTTGAAATAAACTTACTAGCATTCTAATATGTGTAAGTATTGGGGTATTTGGAGATAGTCTGTACAAGTTTCATTCTGACATTGCTGCCAGCTGCAGACAACTAAGGTGATGTGAAAATCCTTTTTCTGTCCTGGAGGTGTGTTGTATTCTACACAACAACTTAAATTCCTTTCATAACAAAGCCATCATCTGAACATTGCTGTCTCCAGCATCTTACACTGTGCTTCTGGAAACAAATAATAAACTTTAAAACATTTCCTATTCATTTCTCCAGCCTGTTCCTCGTGATCCTGTAACAGTGTCAGATGGCTTGGACTGAGCTGACTCTGAGTTTAAACACACACGTTTCCCTAGATAATAAAGCACTCTTTCTGCAGTTGGTAGTCCATATTGTTTAGTTTTTCACATATACAGCAAAGTTTCACTGAAATTTGCAAGTTTAATTCTTTATAACAAAACAGGAAAATGTGGCAGTTTGTCAAGTGATTTGCCACTTGCTTTCTGCTCAGAATTATAATCAGATTTGGCCCCAAACTATAACTTCAGTCCCAAGTACTTCTACATTTTCATCTGGAACAAATCCAAAATGTGTGCAGTCTTTCTGTCTGGGTTCTGGTTGGGAAGGCATCAGGCTTTTCCAAGAGCAGGGATTTTCACCAGATTTCAATGCAAGAGGTGATGATGTCTTTGGAAAAAAAAGAATTGTGTGAGATATCTGCCACAGCAGCGACAGCTGCTTCTCAGAGTTACTGCCTCTGCTAACACTTGGGTGCTCTTGCTGCCAAAGCAGGTGCTTGATCCGCTCCTAAAATCCAGTGGAACACTCACCAAAAGCTGCATCCAAACCAGTGCTTCCCAGTGTACCTGTTTTATCTCATCACTGTTGATGATCTGTGCTGGTAAGTGGAGGGAGGAGAGGACAGAAGAGCAATGCCCAACTGTGTGTCCATCTTCATCCAGTGTGTGGTTGAGGGAGCAACTGGAGTGTCCAGCTCTGTCCAGGGGTGGATGAGGGGCGAGCTGAGAGCTTGTGGGTGTGAATGAGGGGCCAGGCTGGCATGGGTGGCACAGCCGTGGGTCTGTTACAGGCACCTGATGAGGATCAGGAAGCTGATGAGTATTTCAAGCTGAAATACTAGCTTGAGCATTAGTTCATGTATATTTAAGTGCTAATAGTTGTAAAAAAAAAAAAAAAGGAATATACATTTGTAAGCTGTGTATGCCTAGGGCAATGCCAGACATGTATTCCTTCAAAAATGTTAGAAATGCATCCAGATAGGTACCGAGTCACATTCACTGATTGTTCAGGTCCCTGGAATATTGACTGATGTGTAACAGAAGATGATAGTGGGGTTAATTAAAAAAATTTGAGTATTGATTTAGGTCTAAGAGTGGTTGATTCTGTGAATAATTTTTGAAATCCAAGGGTGCTTGCTATTTATGGAAGAATTCAGTGTTCCTGGAACCCCATTTACACCAGCTCTCCCTCTGGCTGCATTGTGAGCAGGCCAGATGGTGCTGAGCTGCATGTGAGCACAGCAGTAATTGCAGCTCTCCAAGTGAATGGCTGCGTTTTGCAGCATGACACCAATTGTTGATGGAAATGAAGCCCCGTGTCTAGGCAGACACAAGTGAAGCCTTGCCCACAGAGAGGGAGTGGACTTGCTTTCTGGCTCTGCCCTCCAATTATTTCTGACATGCATTAACAAATGGCTATGTAAATGAGGCCGTTTGAGGAGATGTTTGTATGGGGGGAAGTATCAGAAATTATTCCCCATCTTCCCCAGACTGTTTCAGGATCCTGACAACTAAGAGTACTATGAAAAGGTGTGAAGTGTGATAAATAGTCTGTGTTTTGAAATAAAAGTTTTGATTGGTAGAGCTGGAGATGACTTTCTGCCATTTAGCTGTTATCACTTAGTCAGAAACATTTGTTTCTTAACTCTACACCAGGTTATTTCCAGGCTCCAAATGATTTGACCAGCTTTACTGCTAAGAGCATTTTTGCTTCCCTGCTCTCTGAGAAATCTTGTACCTAGTCTCCTGTTCTGCTCAGAAATGGAAAAGCATCCATTGTCACCTTCCTTTCCTGCTCTTTTCACTTCATCCTTCTTGCCGGGATGCCTTTTCTCCCCTCTCCCTTCTCTTGAAATCATCTGCACTGGACCTCTTGAGGTCCCAGACTTGCCTGGCTTTGTGGTTGGGAGGGGAGGTGTTGGAGGCATCCTCAGGTCTTAATAGGAGAGGGATGGGAAACTGGAGGGGAAGGGGGCTGGGAGAAGGTTGCTAAGGATTAGGTTTCCATCTGCCACTCTCTCATCTGTCCTTCCCCTGCTCCTGGGCTGCCATTGCCCCCCTCTGCTATTGAAAAGAAGGAAAAAGGCATGGGCTTTTACTTGTTTAAAAGCATAAAAGAAAGCAGGAATTAGGGTCATTAGCCCTTCGTTATTAGTCACCATTGAGTGCAGGGAGTAAGCTGGAGTAAATGGAGGTCTGCAGAATGGTGTGAAATAATTCAATTGCATCAGTTAAGGGAAGCTGACAGTCCATTTGCTTTTCTGCACGTTGGAAAACTGCTGAAAGTAGAGGGCATTAATAATAGAATTAAATGCTTTACCTCTCATCTCCTGAAATCTGATGGACGGAGTATTAACTTTATTAAAAACACCCTAAAAGGTGGGACAGTTTTCTAAACAGGGAAATAAGGTTTATCTGAGTAAGAGAGATTAGTCATTCAGCCCCAGTATTACCCTCCCATAGGGGATTTTTTTGAGGTAGACTTTCCTCTGTACCTTCCACAGACAGAACTCCTATTGTATGATTTGCTTCTTAGAGGAATCACACTTGTTGTAAACTTCAGTGGATTACACTGGTACTTAATACAAAGCTGGTGCTTAAGCATTTTTATTAATTGGGACCATTCAGCATCGTTGAGGTCTGGCATTTTAAGAGCTTCAGGATTAAATCTGCTTCTTGGCACTACTACACATTTTGTATGATTACATATTTCCATGTTTCTGACATGATTTCCAGAAATCTTGCATTTCTAAATCCCAACTAGGTTCTTTTCTGCTGAGGTCTCTGGTTTGGGAGCATTGACTTAATCTTCAGTAGCAATGATCTAGGGGAAGAGCAACAAACTTCACATTTCACAGTGAGATTTGCCCTGTTGGCAAGTGATTATTCTAGTGTTAAAAACCAGTTCCATCTTCCTTAGAACCACATGAAGTGGTTAGGGTTTCCCATGATTTAAAAGTAATGAGAGCAGACACCTTCAGAGGAGTTGAGTGTAGCTTGCCCTTAGAGAGATGCAAATCTTTCAGTGATGTTGTAGATTAATTTGATGTGAATGGATATTACCTGCAGCCAGGAGATGGCATTGAGTGAAAAGTGACCTTTTTTTAGCACTTTGATTTACAGTCCATGCCAGTCCCATGCTCTGAGGTTACTGAGGGTCTGGGATGGTGCAGCAGGATAGGGAATGAGAAGGGGTTCTCTTTGCAAACAGTTTAGTTCCCTACCCATGGGAAGTGGCATTGGACCAGTGTTGGGCCCAGCTTAGTTAGCTTCATCTGGACCAGGTATGAGCAAGAGGTGCCTGAGTTCTGCCTGCTTTTATACAGACACTATGCTATAGAGTGCCAGGTCTTATTTCTAACCTATTTATTCCCAAAGAATACTTTAACTGTTTAGGGGACCTAAACATGCATCAAGCCAGTGTAGTAGTGCTCAGGCGTGTAGGTGGAGTTCAGTCTGAAGCTGGGTTTGTCCAATTTTGCATTTGGTTGGAAGAAATAAGGTAGATGATGGCTTAAATCTTTGTCAGCCTGCTGACTACAGGATATGAAGCTGCTCCTAGCATCGTTTTTTAGGTTGGAAAAGGCTCGAAGTGGTAAAGGCCAGAAGTTGCTGGAGGAGCAGGATGTGACCGGAGACATTTCCTTGTGCTCGGTGAAGTGCTGATGTGGAGAGGAAATGTTTGAAGGGTGGATAAATGTCCGTGTGTATATTTAGCCAGGGGCTCTGACAAAGGGAAGCAGGGGCTGGAAGGGTTGCCAGGACTGGAAGGATTGCCAGGATCTTGGCGTGCAGCAGTGGTGGAGCCAGTGACCTACCGCAGCCAACAGCCATCCTTCTCTGCAGGCTGGGTGTTGGCAGCAGGGCCTGACCTCAAAAAACTCCCTTTTCAACTTCTCATTTCAACACCAATACAAGTGACCAACTTAAATAGTGCTGTTTTTCAACTGTGTTTCAGTGAGGGCTACCAGAGCTGCTGCAAATCCCAACCTGCAGGAGCTGTGAGGTCTGTGCCAATACACTGCTTTACTGACTTCCTAAGGGACATAGAAGTTGTGATCACTTCTTGAAGGAAATGAGTGTTGGAACTGCAGGAAGAAGTAAAAATCCAATTTCAGTGTTGTTAATTGGGGTATATAAATAGGGCTTCCCAAGACAAAGGAGTTGACTAGGTAGCCTGTGAACTAAAAGCTCTGTTTACAACTATAATACTCTGTTTATGATATAAGAAATAAATTTTAAAAACCCCTTCCAGAATTGTAGATCATTTGAGGGGGAAAAAAAGCTAACTAGCTTTTCATAAAGTGCAGTGTTTTCTGGAATGCATGGTTCAGCACATATAAAACTCTTCTTGGAGAAATTAATTCCAATTAACTCCATTAAAGGAAATCTGAGCATCTGTTGGTATAGTAGTGAAATCTATAGTGCCTTTTTCTTCAAAGTGCAGATGAACACAGAACCCCTGATATTTCTGATGAGTGTGTGATATCTCTATCAGCTATTTCCAAGTTACTCATTTTGACAGATTAGTTTTGATGGGTATTTGCCATGGAATTAATCATTTTGTAAACATGTATTTAATAAATTGGAGGTTGCCTAACAGGCAGTGATGACTAAATTGTAATGTAGGCAATATTAATATGACAAGAATTAATGTATCTTAAGAATGATTTGAGTTTGGGGCCTGTTACCAGCAAACCAGACAAGGAACAAACAATCCAACCCCTCAGTGTATTTTTGCATAAGTCATGTCAAGGGAAGAACTGAACACTTTTGTTTTCTAAAAGCAGCTTTGTCCACCCACAGGGAAATAAAAAAAAGGAAAAAAATATCATTTAATGTAATCAATATATCTTTAAATAAACAAATAGTACCCATCAGTACTTCTGCTAGTTCTTGTATTTGGGTCTTTAGTTATTTGTTGTCTTTCAAGTAGCATTTTCCTCATTTCTCCTCTTCAAGCAGCATGAACATAGAATCATAAAATGATTGGGGTTGCAAGGGACTAAAGATTACCTTAAAGTATGTTCTCCAGATGGAGACCAGTGACAGGTGGCATCCCTCAGGGGTCTGTGCTGTTTAATATCTTCATTAATGATATTGGCAGTGGGATGGAGGCACCAGCAGCAGGTTGGCAGAGGACACCAAGCTGAGTGGTGCTGTGGAAAGGCTGGAGGGATGGGATGGCATCCAGAGGGACCTGCATAGGCTGGAGAGGTGGCCCAGGGGAACCTCATGAGCTTCAACAAGAGTCCTGCACCAGAGAGATGCTCGTTGCATTTCCCAGGGGATGTGTGTTTCATTTCTGCACGCTGCTGCTGCTGACTGCATGCACACCAGAAGCTCTGAAGAAACTGGAACTTCCTCTTTGGACTTGTTTTGACACGGGGTATAGTGTTTATACAAACTAGGTTGTGTGGGATTAAAATTAATGAATAAGTGTCCATTGCTTTCTGACTGGAAGAAAGTTGAAAGCACACTGTTCAAAACACCCAGCCTTGCCCAGGCTTTGTTGGGTGCAGCGCCAAAGAGAACGTGTCCTGATCTGTTGGGTGGATCAACCTCATCCTAATGGACTTTCTGAGGCCACAGCTGGTCAGAACAGTCTGAGGAAACTGGGCTGCTGTAGATGCACATCAGTTCATCATCCTCAGTGTTCTCCTGTCCCAGGACAGTCAGTGAATGGGGCCTCTGAATAAGCCTTGGTGAGTTGACAGAGATTTAAAAAGGATTCCCAAACTGTATGCAAATGCACATCATAGGGAAAAGTCTGAAACAGCAGAAAATTAATTTCAAATGTTGTAGCTCCTTTTCTGCCCCACTTGCTAACCTGAGGTGTTCTGATCATCCCGAAGGAGAGTGATAAAGCTGCCTTTGAAAGAGCAATTATGGGCAATCAAGGGCAAGTGGCCATGCCTTCAAAAAGTATTTTGTACATGCTCTTTCAGAAAAAAACACAACTTGAATTTATCAGAAATATTTTTGCCAAGAAAGAAGGAGCAGCTATGGACTGAATAGATTGAGGAGGAAAAATCCTGATAAAATAATCTTTACTTTGCTAAAGGACATGTTAACAGGTCTGATTCAGCAGCTTCACAGTGGCCATAACACTCACCTGAAGCCTCAGGTATTGCCCTGAGCTGCAACTGAGCAATCCTGTAAGTGCACTTTTCCTGACCTGTGCACATTAGATTATTCTTTAACAGTTTTATTATACTTGCAAAAAAAAGTCTTGCTAAATGAAGTTAACTTTCTAATACTTTTTTTTGAAGTTAACTGTCAAAATTGAAATATTTTTACATAAAATTATATGCTTATCAAGTATTTTTTTCCAAAGTATTGGAAATATTAATGTAAAACTTTTTTTACCTTGTAGAAGCACATGAGCAAAAAAAAAAATGTTTATATCAAAACGACTAAAAATTTTCATGAGAGCTTGATTCTGAAGAATTCCCAATCTAGAGGCTGGAAATGAAGTGCAGCTAGATCAATGTGATTGCTGTTCAGAGTTATTTATACAAGAAGCAGGAACTAGGCTATGCTAATAAGCAAGTCAGCCTTTGAAGTAGAAGGCAAATGCAAATGTGTCAGCCAAAATGCGGAGTTTGGAATGTAATTAAATGAGCAGGAGAAATACTGAGGATGCAGGAAAGTAACAAGACCGTGGCCAACTTTCCAAGTGGAATTTACTAAATTATTTTCAGTCCGTCATCATGTCCCAAATCTTCTTCATTCTTCTGATTTCAGTTTCCATTGAGAAGAGAGATTCTGAGCTACTGCAGTTCATGGATAAATGTTTTATATGGTAATGTTCATACAGTTCTTCCTGCTGCTTATGTAAATAAGGGACCTTTGAATTTACCTTTGCATTAATTAGATCTTAACAAGTACAGCACTTTTAGGAATGCTCAAACTTAGGTAATTTTGCTCCTTAATTATTCCTAGCTTCTTTCCACCAGCAGCATTGAACCAATATGCTCACCAGCTTTAAGAGGAATTTAAAGGGAAAGCTTGGTACAGACTTAAGGGTGTGGAAAAGTGAAAGATGAACACAGGATTTATCCACTAGCAAGTGCAAATGCTGTTAAGAGGACAAAAGGCCAGGCTAAGTTGTTTGAATTGACTGTGGAGAGGTTGCTAGAGCACTGCAGACCCCAGGGCATCCATCAGCCTCCCCTCATGTGGTCTAGGTAGACCTACACTGAACAGATCAGCACTAGAGATGGCAGCTGGTGGGATGTCAAGAACCATTTTCATCTTGTTTTGGACAGGAGGTGATCCTAGAGACCTTGTGAAGCAGCAGCACTGCATGAGCACTGCTTGGGTAGGAGGAGAAACTGCCTGTGGATTTTGTGCCTTACCTTAGAGGCTGGTGGATGACTGGGAAATGGCAAAAGGTGCAGAGCAGATTGTGTTTCTGAGGATTAATTGTCTTTTAGGGCTTGTTAGAACTGGGTATGTTAAATCAGTCTTTTAATGAATAAGACCTGTATGTTTTATACAGTAGCACACATTTGCATGCTGTGGAAAGGGATTTTTATGTTACATGTATTTATTCCTTAAGTCCAGACAAATGCCTTAAGGAATGAGGCTGCTATAATCAGCTTCAATATTAACAACATTTTCAGCAGGGAGAGGCTGCTCTGATGCAAGCTTAAAATTACAGCTTAGAACTTTTTTTTTAGTAAGAATTCAGAATTCATCACATCATACAGTACATGTTGATGGAAAGACACTTGACTGTCTACTTCTCTACTTAAAAATTTGGCAGAAAGAAGTAAGTGGTTGCCCATCTCTTGGCGGATTCCTCAGCACCACTCCCAGCTTAGTTAATCATCACAGATTCAATATCCTGACTGAGAAGAGCTGGCACAACCTCAGCCTATGTTCAGGGGTGATTTCCTGATGGGTCTGCTTACTGCTCTGGGGTATGTGAAGAAATAACAGTGCAGACACCACGGGTTTCTGGCACAAGGTGCCCAGACCGTGACAAATCTCCAGTTGTTAGGAAGTTTCTCCAGTGGACTTGAGAGGTGGAAATTCATCCTTCATTCTGGGTTTCAAATTCCCAATCTAGATCATCTCCATCATAATAATGTGTCCAGACTTGGTCCCACGACTTGAGTTTTGCCCTTCACGTGGTTTTAGTGCAGGAGTGAAGTTTCTGGTTCCCACCCACCTGCAAAGCTGTCATCAGAACACTTCTTCTAACAGACTCCTGCCTAGTGCCATGTGCCTGTGGAACTAGCACTGACACCTCAGTCTATCATTTCTTCTCTTACATGTACTGTAAGGAAGCAAGAGATGACTGCATGGCTTTGAGAGATCAGAAGTGTAAAGAGTTGTGAAATAACCAGCCCAGAGCTCCTAATTGCATTTCTTTCTATAACGCTTCCTCTGTTTTTTGTTTATGCTCCACATGAGGATTTTTTAATAGGAAGCTTGAGGCTGAAAGCAGTGAAGCATCCCAACAATGAAATACTTGTTTTAAGAGACACCATAAAGTCTGATAGTCCCACATTTTACCTCCATGGTTTTTGTTTACTTTATGGGCTTGCTGCTAGTCTAGGCTTGCCTCTGATGCTGCTAACTTCAAAGCTTCAGAGCTGCAACAGGAGCCTCCCTCCACCTTTTTTCCCCTCTGGCAGTGTGGTTGTTTGAAGCTGCTCTTTGTTTTCAGTCTGTAATACCATCATGTTAGCTTGCATATAACACAGCCAAGTTCTTTCAACTCCCTGTACCAATCACAGTTACCAGGGTGTTGGTAGGGCTGTAGTCAAGATGTTCATTGATACCATAAAAGAATGTTGGTACATTACCTGTGACTTTCAAATCACCTCCCTTCAAATGACTTGAATGGTGGTGAGTGTCCCACATAATTCAAAATGCCTGAAAAACAAAGTTGAAAAGAATCAAAGCCAAACACAGAATGCATTTTGAAGAATAATTGCTTATACTTTGGTAGCATCAAGGTGAGGCAGCTGCTAAGCCTGCAGTCATTCTGTTGCATGGGTATTTTGAATAACTAAGCAATTGAGCTTTTATGGTCACCATCATGCAATGAAGAAATTCAGTGCTGAGCACTGTATGTATATGGAGATTTTTCCTTGACAAAAAGGAGATTAAAATTTTACATAGAGCAGTGACTTCTATAGCAATTAGTTTATCCTAAATTTAGGTCAACAGCTGGGTACTCTGAGAACACCTGGTTGGAAATGTCTAAAGTTTAAAAATTAGGACTCGGAACCTCTTTTGGAAACAGTGGCAAAATGCCAGCTAACTTCACATTGACAGTGCTGGGAGTCCTTAGGGTTTGAGAAGTGTCAACACTTAGTGTTGTGCTGATGCTGATAGGAAGACAGGACTTGGAGAAGACTTCATTGTTCATGCCTGATACCTGAACACAAGTATATAAATGCATTTGGTTAAGTAAACACTCCTGCTTTCTAATGCAAGCTCTTGGGTGAACCATTTGCAGGTTGCTTTTTCTTTTATTTGCTTCAAATTTGTAATGAGTTCTTAAATGTATTTTAGTATCTGATTGAGCTAGGCTGTTCTGTCATAGGATGTTGACGTATCTGAGTGTGATAAGAGTCTCTTATCTTAATCGGTCATAGGCTAGAGAGTATACAGAATGCCACTGAATTTCTGTGTATTTATCATATCTTCATTGCCCAAAGAAAAATAAATAATAAGGAAGGAACTTGGCAATTTCTGCCCATGAGTAACATAGCTGGCAGGTTAATTGCAGGCTTGGGCACAAGTATGCAAAGGTGGGGATGATTCACAATTGCAGGAATAAAAAGACAATGAATGAAGTCTTTGGCTACGTGTACAGTTATGCCAGTGACACCAGAAAGGGTGAATATAATGCTTCCTCAGTCACCATGATCAAGAACAAGTCATTCCATCAGCAGAACTGAAATGGAGCCTGGTTTCCTAGGGGTTTGTTACATACCACTGCACTGCAAGACACTAGGTGGGAAAAAAAACCAAACCAAAACCCACCAGAAATATTCAAAGTATTAATTCAAACTGAAATTTTGCAGCTTGACACTGTATTTTGTACCTATTGGAATGTAGGATCTCAGTGGCTTTTACAATTCTGTAGTTGCAGAGAATCCCTTGTCTGACAGCTGATTAACTCTCACCGACTTAGAAGGAAAGTGAAGAGTTCTCATTTCAATCAGTTACATTCTCTATTGATGGGAATTGAACTTTTGAATTGTTGTATTGAGGTATTGATGGGAATTGAAACAGATTCTAGTGTGGTGAGCTGAATAGGTTTGAAAAGTAGCATGACATTTACCACAAAGTACTTGTGGTAAATAAAATAAAGACTGCACTGTGTTTATGTCTGTTTGGGTTGTAGAAGAATGAAGCTTTGATCAGTAATTTTGGAAGTACACAAATATTCTGCAGATGTCTTCAGTGGGTGTACATGGGAAAGGCAAGGCAGTTGGATGGGACAGTACCCTCATCTGGACAAGATGAAGCAATAAAAAACCCCACCTGAAGTGTTTCTGCTTTAAAGGGTGATCTGTGATGGTGTCACAAGGCTGTTATTCTGTCCCCAGAAGCAGCAACTGATTTTTCTTGAAGTGTAACAGTGAAAATGCAACTCAAGCCAGGCTTTGACAACAGGAGCTTGTGAAGTCAGAACATGTGTGTCTGGCAGTAACCAGCAGGAGCAGACCCATCATCAGCAAACAAGGTGGACACCAGAATGACATGAGGCCTGAGTAATAAATAGATGAAACAAATGAATCAGGCTCATTTTATCAAATGAAGTTTGAGGGAGAGCTTGATTAGAGAGTGCAAATTCCTCCACAGAGAGGAGGTAGGGAGTGCTAAAGGTTGGGGTTTATTTAACTTAGTGGGAAATGAGTAATAGTCAGAAACAGAAACCAGAGAAATTGGAAGTAGAAAGAAGGTACTCAATTTACATGACCAAAGGTGGATGAGTGAGGGTGCAGTCTCTAACCCTTGATTTCTTCCAGCAAACACTGAATGCTATTCAAAAAGGGGCATTTTCATAAAACATTAGTAAAAATGAGGGTGTGATGTGTAAGACATTCAGTCTAAGGCCTGCTGTCCTGTGGAATTGACCACAACGAGCAGACCACAGAGGCTGAGCAGAAGCCTGTCAGGACAGCTAAGGTGCCCATTTCACACACCAGCCTCTTTCAGGAGTTAAACTCCTGGTGAGAATTAGTCACAAACATTTTGGCATAACAATTTTTGTTTGTTTTTTAAACATCATCTGACAACACTTGCATTTGTAGCCCAGCATTATTCATTAATGTGTACACGATGCTGAAAACACTGGGAGGCAAACAGTGCTGAAGAGCCAAGAGAGGGAGGGTAAAATATGTTTTAGTCACAATTCACAATTACTTGCTTTTCTTGGATTGGCAGCACTTTGTGGATGCAGAACAAAGTGTGTGGTGCCATCTTTCTCAAAGTTCATGGCTTTTGGAGCATCTCAGGATTGGGGAAGGGGAAGCAGGAGAGAAATAGGCTTTGCAAAAGCATTAGATACAAGCATTTCAAACATTACTAAATTAATACTGATGATTGAGCAACTGCAATAACTTTTTAAAATGTCACTATTCTGAGTTTTTTTTTCTAAAGGACGCTTTTAGGAAAGATGAAAGGGCTCAGACATAAAAATAACTGTTGTATTTTAAGAGTGAGGAATCCAACAGAATTGCAGAAGTCAGGGTGATTTTTAAACTATAATTTAACTTGTTATTGGTAGGATTTATTTTTTTTTCTTAGCTGTATGGCCTTTTCTGTAAAAGGAGCTGGAGGAGAGGTTAGTTGAGAGTACAGCTGATGTCTGCTGGGATGGGGACAGAGCTTGGCATATAAAACACCCGCTCATTAGAATCCTGCCCAGAAGGATCTGAGTGCTGTAATTAAAAACACTGCTGCATTTTTGTATGCAGCTTCAGTTCCAGTGAGTGCTAAGTGCCCTCAATTTTCAGTGCACTAAGATCTGAAAATGATCAGTTGCAGCAGCAATTCATGGCTCTGCACCCTGTGCCTTGTCAGTATTCAATGACATCCACTCTGTCTTCACCTCTCCTCCCTGTGGGAGAAAGGAGGGTGGTTTTCTGTCTCTGATGGGGCTCCCTGCCCCCCTGCTGGGCATCCAAAGGGAAGGGTGACCAACAATTCCTCTTGTTCTGTTCTTTACTGGTTCATGTTGCTGTTTCTGTTCTGTACAAATCCATCCATACACATATATATTCTTTAATAAAATTCCTGTCTCCTCACATTGCTGAATTTCAGGTATTTTTCCTGTCCAAAGCAGGGCAGTTAATTTGGCACCCAGCGTGGGGCTCGGGACACGATGAGGAGCCAAGAAGCTTGTAGGAAGTCCTGGAGGCACCACCACGTTTTCCTTTGTGGCCACCTTCATTTGGCAGTTTTGCCTGATAACCTTCTTCACTCCGTGCATCTTCCTTGAAACAAACGTGATGAACAGAATAGTTGTGGGTGTTCATTGAAGCCCAGGGAGACTGGAGGTGCACAGATGGTGCACATCACTCTCCCTCCAGGGCAGAAGAGTGCCTGATAAAGATACCTTCTTCATATTTCCATCATTTCTGTCACTTGCTGTTGTACACACGTATCACATCACGAGGAACTATTACTTTCCATATCCCTGGTGGCTGTTTGCAGGGTGACTAAATGATCTCACCAAGCATGCTATTACAAACGAGTGTTGTATTTGCTCTGGTGGAAATGGCTGTGTTATTCAGAAGTGCTCTGGTACAACATTATACTTGTATATATTTAATATATTTTAATATATGTTACACTACAGTGTCAGTGCTTTTCAATTCCGTGCACTTGAAGTGCCACAAAGCTGAAATCTGGGAAGTGAACCTGTCTACAGTTTGCTTATTTTTTACTTTTGAGACAAAATAATGGGTCTGATGGTGCCATCTGGGAAGCAGCTCCTTCAGCTTGGTGGCCAACTATCAGACCCAACGATTGTCCCCATTGTTGGAAGTGCTGTGTTGGGTGAGATGGGCGTGTGCTCTCTCTTTGGTATTAATACACTTTGTTATCAGGACTTTTATTTCTTGATACCTTCCACTTTCTCTTATATTTAGTTCAAGTGAATGTGTTTTCTAGTACATTTGATTAGTAACTAGAATTTGGCTAGAATACGGTGGATAAATAAATAATGCTGTGAAAGCTTTTTCAAGTCAGACTTTTGGTGCATCTCTTTGTTTTGTACTGCATTAATGGCAGCATAAAAGTCCACTATTTCATCAATTTTATTTCTTATTCAAGCTGAAATGGCTTCTTTCTTGGCTAGTCACAAAAGAGCAGCTGACTTTGACCTTAATTCAGTTTATTCAGTGAGACATCATTGTGCAAGGTCTGCTGCACAGTTGAATTTCAGAATTGTTTCTTTTAAGAAGACATCTCAGAGGTCACAAGAGACAGTTCTCAAAAGATTTTCAATTACAGCTTGTTTGCAAGATGAAATTCCAAATCAGTAAATTAAAAATGAATAGAGCTGGAACTGGATATACAACAGTAACTTTTAGAAGTAAGATAGATGTCCAGTTTTAACAGGAAAAAGAAAAGGTCCATGGTTTGAAATCAGAAGAGACAGCTGAACTGTACAGCTATTTGACATTTATGGTTTGGTGGTTTCTTGTTTGTTTATTTTTTAT
>VYZU01052810.1:39866-52248 GCA_013401355.1 Ceyx cyanopectus | reverse complement strand
AGGAGGAATTTCTTTCCAGAGAGGGTGGTTGGGCATTGGAATGGGCTGCCCAGGGAGGTGGTGGAGTCCCCATCCCTGGAGGTGTTTAAGAACTGTGTGGCTGTGGTGCTGGGGGACATGGTTTAGGGACCCTGGCAGTGCAGGGTTAATGGCTGCACTTGATGATCTTGAAGGTCTCTTCCAGCCAAATCATTCTGTGATTCTGTGATATATTCTTGTGTTATTTCTCCTCTTATTTCTCCTGCACACAGAATCATACCAAGCAGTACCCTCCACTTACACCCTTGTTTTATGAACAGATTAACCTACGTGTTTATTTTAGACCATGACATACTTTAAGAACTCCTGACCTGGACAAGCAGGGGCTGTAATTACACCTGGGTTTCAACAAATCTTAACCAACTGTGTAACAATATGCTTTGCCCAGCGTGTTTCTCTAGCATAAAAAGTATTTTTATGTTTTACAAGATGAAGTGCTCTCCTGCCTTTGCTTGAGTGAGGTAAAAAATCAAGAAACAAATGTAATCTCTAAGTCAGCTTTTACACTAAAATCCTATAGTCAAGCTTTTTTACTGCAAGAACCCGAGAAGCAGCTCAATGAGAGTTGTCCAAATTTAGTAAGAGTAACTAGGATTACAGTTCTTTAAAATAGAGTTAAGACAGTTTTATGATATGTGGTTTGAACAGTCTCTCTCTAGTATTTTCTTTGTGAAAAATAAAAATGTTTAGAGCTGGGCCAGCCATTAGATAATTAATTTATCACCCACTGCTTGACATAATAACATGAGGAATTGAAGAGAAAATCACTGGTTTGTAATTTCTTGTCTTCGGAGTCCTTCTTGGTGGTCTGCATAGCTAAAATATTTCAGGAATTAAGTATTTAAGAGACTACAGGAGAGCAGGTAATCAGAAAACATCTCCCTGTTATGCAGCAGCACAGTAAATGGAAGGGTTGAAAGGAACAAATACAAATTGTTCAGCTTTCCCTGTCATGGAACTTAAGACAGCTGCAAATACTTTTTTACACAGCTCAAAAACAGAATATCAGAATGTTAAAAATTATGAGTTTACAGTTGATTATCTGTCTAAAACCAGTGAAAGCACTGATGAACAAATTAAATACTAGTATTGAGACCACTAATAATCATAGAAGAGTACAGACAATTTCAATGATGGCTGTTTCTTTGCTTTGCTCTTTTCACTAGTCAGCAACTCTATCACACTTCTTGCCTTCTCCTGAATGTGTTCACTGACATGGTCTTTCAAAGCACAAAGGCTTTGTGTGTTTGTATTAGTCAAGTTTGTGGAACAAGATGTTTTCCTTAGAGTACAGGTGGCATTAGAGACTATCAAGGCTAACCCTTGAAAGACTGGTTGGGATTCATCTGACAGAGTGAGAGAACCCTTCCTTTGCAGTGGTAATTCAATTGATTTAATAGAAATTAAATAAACAGAGACTTGAAGAGCTCCATTTACTCCACTGGCTTCTAAGGTGTGAGCTGTGAAAATAAACCAGCTGATGACTATAGGAGGCTTTGCATTTATGCTGCTGTAATGGGCAGAATTGTGTAGAGACCATATTCTCATGGCAGTTGCCAGCACTCTGCACAAGAAGGGGTTGGGTAAAGGAGTATTATTAATGAACACTCCTAAGATTAAAAAAAAAAAAAGACATTTTACAGGAATCATGGAAGTTTCAGGCACAGTGAGTTAAGATAGAAAACCATTACAATGGATCAACAGAGCTGAGGCTGTTAGGCAGGAATTTCTTCTTTTCACAGAAGACTTAGTTGGGCATTTTCACTGTGAAGTCTTGAAATAAGTGCAAGTTACTGTTTTATATCCAAAGCCCAATTAGAGAAGTCTGGCTTCAGAGATCAGGTTCTGGTTGACTAATTGAGACATGATGTAAAGGCCTTCAGTAGTAACAGGTTTTCCATACTTAGGTGACTTCAGGGAGTATCAGCATTTATAGAGCTTTGTGGGAAGTTAAATCACAGCTGCTATTCCTCTAAGACTGATCCTATGGACTCATGGAAGCTCCAGTTACACTGCTGCCAACATTCCCAGCCACCAGCTTCTGCCCAGCTTACTACCTAGAGGAGTTACATGCTGACTTGATCCAGAGACAAGCTTCACCTTGAACTCTCACAGGCAGCATAAGCTTAAGTCCCCTAATGTAGGTCAGTTTGTTGCTTAAGACCAGCAGAAGATCAGCTGCATTAATTCAGTGGAATTTTAAATATTCCATGGGAGATAAAAATACAGGATCAAGACAGATAGCAAATCTCTAATCCTTGTGTGTTCATTTAGACAAATATTTTTTAGCCTCAAGAAGAGCACATTTTCACATGGCTTCCTCTGACAACCCATCTCATTTTAAACACATTAAGAGTTTATGTGCATTCCCTACAAAGGTAGTGTATTTCAAGTAATTTAGGACAAGAAACAAATTGAATTTCAGAACTTGGTACCAAAAGGATGAGGCAAAAGAACATGAAGGGCAGACTTGTTGGATAATCACTACAAACAATTTAAGCAAACTTTTATTGAAGCATTAAGTTGTGGTACAGATATTTTTAAATGATCAAAGTCTAACACCACAAGAAATTATAAACACCATACTCCCCCATCCTGATCACCCTATAGTTCAACAATCCATTCAACAGCTTTCATTTTCATAGCTGAAGCTTATGCTTCTGTTTTTAAAATGTGTATTTCAGTATTACTTGAAAAGGGATCTTCAGTCTACTTAAAAGGACCTCAAGCCAACAAATGTCAGATCAGTTGGGACAATGTTTAAGAACACAAAAAAAAAAATACTGGTCCTCAATATTAACACCAAAAAGCATTAGTGCCATTTACAGCATGTAACTGGTAACATCGGTAAAGAACATCAACAATATACTTAAAATTAACAAATCAAAATGTTCCAACCACTTGATTTCTAACCAAGCAGACTTTTGTTTATAAGCACTGAAAAGGTGCTTCATTTATAAATACAGAAGGAACAAAAAACCATTTCGTCAAACCAGAAAGAGTCAAAACACTGCAAGGACAGGGGGGGGGAAATAATCTCAATTTTGTGGTTAACATGCTGGTCTCACAGCTGCTAAAATCCCAGTATTTGCAAACAGCTGAAAGTGTGCCAGCACTTTAAAGCCTGCATTTTAGTCAATACCCATTAAAGTGACTTTGAATTACATACTTATTCATGCTCTGTGAATAGCCTTCTACTTTATTTCTGTCCAGGTGTTCCAGACAGTTCTTGTTCTATGCCTTCACTTAATGCCCTCAAGTCACAGTAAGAGGAACCACCTTAGTAATTAGGAGGAAAAAACAGATGAAGTCACAACACTCAATTACAATGTAAGTCACATGCACAACAATGTCACAGGACTGTCACGAGATAGAGGCATTAGCTTTGTTTGGAACAACAAAGATGAAGTGACACTGGAACAGATTAAAAGCTCTTTACAGGTTAGAAGTGGTGGGTCACAGGTTTCACAGAGAAGAATGCAAACCAATCTACACACCCAGACCAGCAAACTCCACTCCTTCACTAGATCTAGCTGTCAGGAACACCAGCTTCACAGTCTGACTTAATTGGTGATTAGGAAAAGAAAACATCTGGTGACAAAATGAACTTGCACTTCACAAAGCTGTCACACAACTGTGCCAAAGCACTCACATCCTGACTCAGCTCTTCCCCTATCAAGGCCTGGGNCTTATTTAGCAGATGCTAGTTGCTCACTACATAAGTACCTGGTGAGTTTCTCATTACAATGCTGTTGGAAGTCTCCTAGATTTAGATTGCAAAATTCAGACTGATGGACTTTCAACATTTTTAATTTTGAAAGGAGCAACATAAGCCAAGAACAAATTAAAAATATCCCCACTGGAGCAACAGAGAAGAGGATATTTGAATAAATTTACACATAGTAGGAAGCAAGCTTTGTTAAATCTTATCCAGAATCAGGCAGATCATTGTTTATAACCTGATTTCCTAACTGTTATGTTTATGCACACATTCACACATCATTACACATCACTCGATGCTGAAAAAAAACAACAAACAAGCAAAAAAGCATTACAAAACTCAGCCCAATATCCACATCAAGTTCAGGCTTCAATCTCCAAGTTAAATATGAATGGATCAGATTTACTTGGAATAGAACAGAATTGCATATCAGTGAAGAAAAAAAAACAAGCCCAAACCAAAAATGATAACTTATCTATCTGGAGACCCCAGATTTGATGACTGAGAAATGCTGTGATATTTTATGACTCAGGATCATTTCTAAAGATCTATTGTTGTAATAATCATGGCAGGAGTTGTCTTTTTCATATACCACGAGCTAACACTTCCTTCTTTTAACCAGGTTGGATTTGTTTGGAGAGATCTTTGAATTCAAAATATGTAACAATGAACATGCTCAGGAGGTGACAGACTTCATGACAAATAGGAAACAAATCTAGTGAGGTTTTGTTAAGGGGGAAGGCAAAGGGAATAAAATAGTAAAAGAGGTATGGTAAATGAAGCAGCATCATTTGTAAAGTTCTCAGCCTCTACACAGTCCTGGATGGTCTGCTTATTGGAAGTCATTAATATTATCCTAAAATTTGTATTATTGTGTTTTTTATGACAAATGATAAAACTGTCTTAAAATGTAAGATTTGTCACCACAAACTGTCATAACTTCATCCTCATATGCTGGGAATTACTAACTCCACCAAACTTTGTACAATGTCTGCTCTACATGGCTACTGAAAAACAAGAATTAAGAACAAAAGGAAAAGCCATAATTTATCTCTTTATCACTTTTCTCTTTGTGACTTAATATAATGGTAACCATGCTACCTTGTGAAGCTGAAGATGAATAGAACAGTGGCACATAAAGCTTTAAACAGCTTCAAGCCTGGCTATGCTTACACATTAAGAAAGGACTGGAAGTAGCCACAGCTCAAGGAGAGCTGAGTACTCAAGGAGAACTGAGAAAGGCCATTATTCCAGAAAACCAGTACATTCTACAACTATTCTTTCTTTTCCTTTTTTTCCCCTCCTGTTGTTGTTAAAATGTTAGCATCAGGTGGCATTCTTCCTGCTCCCCACCTGTGAACAATTCAGTAAAACCTTGACCACTCTGACTAGACAGGTGAAAAAAACCCCACCAGGTTCAAACAGAAAGTTTGAATTTGATTTGATCTCCTGTGGGGCTTTTTAGTCTATCGCATAAATCTCTACAGCTAAAATGTAATAGAAAGGAAAAATGCTGAAGGGATGAAGAAAACTCTCATCATAAATTGTCACAAGTTCCAAGGATGATGAGTACTCCAAATAAGTGGAAAATAAACCTTGCAATCTCAATTCTTCTTTGTATGTAAACTTAAGGCAAAAATCCTCAAGAAAAAACAAAACAAAACCACACCTTTTATTACCACTAAATCTGGTGGCAATATTTACTTTGACATCAGTTATTTCTAAGTGTAGAACTTACATCCGATTTCATCCCATTCATTGAATACCCACAAGGATTGAACATTGTAGCATCAATAACAGAACCTGGTATCAGGTCACGAATTCCACTCATCTGAAAGAGAAGTTAAAGTGTGTCAGGCATCTTTACACTTAAAGGAGAATGAACACTCACTTTAGGAGGGAGAACACAAGAGTTCTCCCAATAACAAGCCAGTTGGATGATTTTTACCACTGCAGATGAACTTGCTTTGCATCAGGTCATTTACCAATTAAGCATCAGATAGTTAAGAGCCAAGTTCTGTATCTCAAAGCAAGGTAACATCTCAATTCTGAAACAATTGCTTCTGCACTCAAAATGGGAAACAACCCATTTAACCAGTATCCATAATGTGAAGCCTGCTNCTTGCACTTCACAAAGCTGTCACACAACTGTGCCAAAGCACTCACATCCTGACTCAGCTCTTCCCCTATCAAGGCCTGGGCTTTCTTCAGCCAGCCACTGTGCAGCAGTGTGACAGCTTGGGGATGTGGACAGATAAACAAGCATTACTGCAAGATGAAATCTAAGCTGCATTAGTACCAATACCCAAGTTTCTACAGGTGAAAGAGCAATGCCTTAGCCCAGGATTACAGTACAGCTGAGCCAGTTGCTATAAGCTTTATTAGAGCATGAAAAGTCAGTCTGATTTAAAAAAATAAATCAACCACCACCTGTAGTAGCAAAACAATTTAACTGTTTTAAGAACTTTCTCCAAACATGGAAGTGTTCATTAGGAATCAGTTTCATTAGGAATCATAGAAGTTTGTCCAAAATTTTTTAGACTGAAATCACAACACAGATGAAAAAAAAATAGTGACAATTTAGCAGAGAACTGTCCCCATGAGTAGGTTGAGGCTAAAGTCTAATGAGGACGAAAGCCCTGTCTGTGGGGAATTTTTGGTGATACCTGGAGAAAAACTATACTGTGTGTAATTCTACCCAGATCATTTTTACACATGTTGTAATGTTTCATACAGTAAGATTTTTCTACATGCACTTCAATTTCACAGCAAGAGTGGCATAGAGTACCTAAACACAGAAGAGAGCATTCATGCAAGATATCTAACTCCTTGATATAATAATGCATACAATTCAAAATGGTTATACTATGATTACACCTAGGTCTTTCCACAACTACGAGGTGGTGGGAGTGGAAAGCATGGCCCCCTGGATCAGTAACTAGAAAGCAGCCACCACCTTCTCTATGGGATTGCTTTTTGCGTTTTTTCTTCATTATTAATCAGCTGTGCTGCTGCTGGCGGGTCTTGGTGAAACTGGTGAAAACAAAATTATAATCACTGAACTGAGCAATCTGGTGATCAACACGTTGAAACCCTTCAATCTTCTGGGCAGAAGAAAACACTGTACGACATTTAGAGCTCTAGAAAACAAAAGAAGTGGGAGGAAAGTTACTTCCTGGAGCAGAGGTTGCAGAGACACCTTAGTGCAGCCTTGAATGGGCCTATCAGGAAAATGAGGACAAGCTTCTTAACACCTGCAGTGACAGGACAAGGGGTTGCAGAGTAAACAAAGGTAGATTTAGACTAGATGAGAGATTTTAGAGCGTGGAAGAACACTGACACACATTTCCCATCTCTGGAAACACTGAAGGTCAGGTTGGACAGGGCTCTGAGCAACTTGATCTAGTTGAAGATGTCCCTGCTCACTGCAGGCAAGCTGGACTAGGTGATCTTTAGAGGTCTCTTCCAATCCAAACTATTCTACAACTAGCTGGCAGCATCAGCACTAACAGCAGTGCTTCTGTGACTGACAGCTGCAGCCAGATCCAGAAAAAAGCCAAAACAAGGAGCTATGCCTTTACAGAACTGGTTGGGAAGTAGTTACAATACTGAGATTAGGCTGCCTTAAAGTTTTCTGCAGATCATATTTGGCATAAGCTAAATAATACCCAAGAGTATTTTCACTTTCCAAAGGAACTACTAATACAGAGGCAATCTGGAAACTACTATTGCTCCAGTAAAAAAAAAAAACACTCCCTAGCCTTGATTAGTTTTTATCTATATGCACTTTAAGAGCTGACAAACTAATGCAAGAAAACTCACCTGATTAACAAAGAGGGTTGTCACAAATTTTCCTGGCTTGAAAACCTCTACAACTTTTCTGATCAGATCATCATAAGAGGTCTGACTTATGTTTGTTTCAAAACTAACGTAAGAAAACTCTGGTTCTGGAGTGATGTGAATAGTCCAGTAAGTTCCCTGGAAAAAACAAAACAAAACCACACCTTTTATTACCACTAAATCTGGTGGCNTTATATAATATACTCTAGAATTAATTGGTCACAATCACTGATTTCCCACACAATGCTTGAGCAGAAAAATGAGGTGAAATCACCAAGTTGTGCTGAAACCTTGAATCTACCTCTGACCATCCCAATGGCTCTGCAATTTAACCTTAATTTTGAGACTTGGATTCCCTTTGCATTCACCATCTTCTGTTTAAGTCTTACTCACAAACTCCATCTGTCAGTTACACAATTGTGGGGATTTTCTTATTCACCTGTTTTTT
Source organism: Ceyx cyanopectus (assembly GCA_013401355.1). NCBI lineage: Eukaryota > Metazoa > Chordata > Aves > Coraciiformes > Alcedinidae > Ceyx > Ceyx cyanopectus. The sequence goes on along the minus strand of VYZU01052810.1, from coordinate 44,200 downwards.
AGAGGGTAAGCTTCCAATCACCCAAAATCACTGCAAATTACTCCTTTCAATAGATAAAGCAGGGGCATCAAAAAATTGAAGCCATATTCCCCATAACATTCCAGAGGTAAATCCCCTTAACCCTCAAATCTTTAATCTGACATTTTCTGGGAGATCCTTCCACAAAATAAACCTTGTATAAAGTGAAGCATTTTGTTGCCTAATTTCTCCCATTCCCCAATATGCTCAGTTTTCAGCAAACATACACGAGTGACATCATTTGCAGTAACACCATCTTTCATGTAGAACTGGTCCATAACTACTGGGTCAAGCTCACTCATCAGAATTTCCAGTGTCTGATCAGGCTGATTTGATATCCGACTCTCTGGGAAATCCAGGGTGTACAGGTACCTGTAAGTTACAAATAACACATGATAAATTAGCCACACCAAGTCCTACTGTGAGCCCCAAAGATTTCCCAGTCTTCCCATACATACCAGCAATCAGAATTCATACGTCCCATGCAATAAGCTGCTCCATCTAGACAAGAAAAGAAGTCTCCAGTTAATTTAATACAGCTGATGCTTTATGTAAATCAGCTTTCTTTCATATTTAGCAACTAAAATCTTTCAAAAAAAATAAAATTAAGATTTTAAATTAATCCAGAGTCAGCATCTGTGACAAATAATTCATTTAACATCAGAAAGCCAGGCTCCCTCAGAAGGTGGTCTCAACACCCCAGTTCAGAGCCTGCTAGCAGGAAACTCAAATTACAGCTTTATTTATACACAGAAGTCATATTACCAGCATTTGCTTTCAAATAACTACAGATTCCATGTTCCTTAAACTTATCTGCCAAGTAAAACTTCAAGGTTATTCTTGGAGGCTTTTAGTAAATGTTTAAATACAATCTTTAGTATAGCAACTTTTCTGAGAAGAGATAACATTTTTCTTCAGTGCATTAGTTACCTTAAATTACTATCCTACTTTTTTAGTGATACTTTTAGGATTAGCAAGAGCTGCATTCTACAGAATTTCCACGTTTGGAAGTCTGAACATGACCTCAGTTAAGAGAGTATGTTAAGTATAAACATTAGTATGATCTGGATTTTAATCTTGGCAAGTTAGTGTCAAAATAAGCACGTAGAGCTTTTGATTTTTATGCAGCAGAAGCTTGTGTTGGCTGCAGAACTGCAAGGACTGCTGAAGGAGTGGCCTAGCAGCCTGTTGTACATATTGTGTACACATATTATTGTGCCACTTGTCACTTCCCATCAACAATTCACATCAGCTATGCAACTTTGCTGAAGTTTCATTAACTTACTTGGGAAAATTTCATTAAGAAATTCAACTTCTTCCTGGAAATTCCTATGTGGGTACTCCTGGTGGGAAGGCTTCATGAAATTCTTACGTGAATAAAAGAAGCTCTGAAAGAATTAAAGGCACATATCTTAGATACTGAGTACACCTGTCCACCTTGATTCTAAACATCTAAAAACCCAAGCATTTATTATAAGCTTTCCCAGGACACAAGTTTCCCTGCTCAAAAGGCTGCTGTGTTGCCATTTCACAGCATCACAGAATGTCAGGGGTTGGAAGAGATCTAGAAGATCATCTAGTCCAACCCCCCTGCCAGAGCAGGATTTCAGAGGTATATGATTATTCCCAGCTATCAGAGCTAGCTGACCTCCACATTTGTTTTCCACAATGACTTCAGCACTGAAAACACTGGCATAAAAGTGACCCTCAAGTCATCTTAACTCAGCAAACAGTATTTTTATGTTAGCATCCTTTAAGAGGCAACTAGAAGGCTAAATCCTTGCAGAGCAGGCAATCTTACATCACCATCTTCCCAGCACATAGAAATAGCAAAAGAAGTTTCAGAATATTTAATAAAAAGTGAATTTGAAATATGACTACCAAGGTTTTTAATCCATTCTAAGGTCAAAGCAACATGTCTAGCACCTTACCTGAATTGAGTCAAACCCACTGTACTCCCTAGCAAGCTCCAACAGGGGAACCAGTGCTTGCAGTAAGAGGGTGGTACCACACGTCTTCAAAATGAAACGTCTCTTGGAGACAAACATGCTACTCTCACTGGAAGAGGAAAAAAGATGCAGTAAATATATATTAAGTGCTCTGTATAAAGCAAGCTGGGAGAGAGAACAGTTAGATTTTGGTTCTTATCCCAACCAAAGGCATTACTTTAAGTGAACATTCAGCATATGGGACATAAACATGCTTGGCTCAAAACAGGAGATGTCAGCTAATAGTTGAGAGCTGCTGTGAATAAGTCTAGCTTAACTGAGTTTGGAATGCTGTTTAAGAATTCAAAATCAAGGTTCTGCTTCATCCAGGACAATTCTAACCAGTTATTCTTCTCAGAATTTTAAGTATGTGAAGCTTATGGAAGCAATATTTCATCCCAGTTTGACTAGCTTACTCTTAGCCCAACTTTGCCTTCAAGGCAGTCTTTCAGAGTACAAAAAATTCTGGTTTTTTAATCTGAAGTAAAACAGAATGTCAGTGTGTCTGTATAAATGACACTCTGCTGAAGTAATCCTAAACCTCTCAACTGGGGAGGCCTTGACTCCAGACAAAATTCTGGTGCAGAAACACCAGTTTCATCTTCAGTATTTTGAAAGTAGTAAGCCAAACACTGGTAACTATGAAGGTATTTCTGCTAACACTATGATTAGTAGAGCCCTCCAAGCTGCAGTCATGAGCAGCTCAATCTTGGCTGAGAATCTAATTTTAAGTGGATCCCATATGACAACCTTCTTTTTTTTTTTAGCTTCTGGAGCCTACAAGAACAAGCTAATGTCTTACCTGAGTACATAAGCTTCCTGCTTGTCAGTTTTTGTCACACTTATGATCAAACAATGCACATTCTCCAGAAGTTTGTCCCACTCAATCCTGTGAGGAAATAGAGAAAAGCACAAGCAGGTTAAACTGAAGCTTTGTGGAAATCTGGGTAAAAAGTAGAGCCCAAGCAAGACCAGAGCTCTTACCTCTAGTTGCTGGATCTCAGCATGAAAAGCAAATTGTTCAATAACCAGCTCTTAGCTCCCAAAAGCTAAGTATTCATCAAAATGTTTTATTGTGATCTGCTACACCAGGACAATGATAGACTGCAACTCTTAATTAGGACCTGGGATAACATTAAGTCCTGCATCCCACTGGTAAAGATAAATTGTTAGAACTTTAGGCATGCTTTAGGTTGAATCTTCATGTATTTCACTCACAGTAGTCATTGCAACTACTGAGTTGCAATGAGACAGCAAGCTAACATTAGCATGTTTTAATTGTCCATCTTAGAATCAAAGTTAATTTAGTTGAAAACCAATCCTAAAAACAAATACATATCAATGACTTCTGATCAATCACAGATTTCCTTCTACCTCTAGGAGATAAGAGACTCATAGGAAATAGTTTGGAGTATCAGCCTTACAAAATAAAGGAACCATTTTCATATAATGCATCACAAGCTACAATTCTACATTTCAGTGTAGTTGTCAAAGTTCAATATTAGAATTCTTTACTATCATTACTTGTTTTACAAGGAATTTAAGAAACAGAAAAAAAATACTAAAAGGGCTCAACTTAAGCCCCAAAACTGAAGTACTCATGAGAAGTGACTTAAAAAAAAACAACCAGTCTTTTAGTGTCCCTTTATTGCCACTGCTAAAGCTCTGTAGTTCCTATTGTATCCCTGGGTCCCTCCAGCAGCCACCTATCCTTCTCCTTAGAAAGTTGGAGAGTTTGCAAGGTTAAGTTTTAGATTCTGATATATATACAAGTATTCAAATCAAAAAAGTCTGCCATGTTTATGCAAGCTGAGGCAGAGTTCCTTTACACTGCCCAATGCTGAGCTGCAGTAACCCCATTGGTACAGTACTACAAATCTGATTTTGTACTTGTCTAAGTATAACCTATTTTAGGCTTTGCAAGTGCACACATCTCAGCCTTCAAAAGCTTCTTACCTGGTCAGACAGTCAAAACCTTAGCTTTATGTAGGCAAGTGATAGCTTAAGTACCACTGGAGGGTAGCTCCATGCAGACATGGAGCTTACACCTGCTGGAGTTTATCTGAATATTTAAGCAAGATCAACTCAGCATATGAATTTTTCATTGTTTAAAGCAGAGCTAAGGAAGAGAATCTGGCATTACTTTTTATCAAGAAGACCAAATTCACTAGCCTAACTCATTAATCTGTATAATTATCTGTTACTAGGGACAAGCAATGTCCACTGCCATTTAATGTAGACACAAGAAATCCATCTTAAAACCAACATTTTAATGCTTCAATAGATGCATTGCAGTTAAACCCCTTTTAGAGTTTATCAAGTAAAAAT
>VYZU01052810.1:1567-39859 GCA_013401355.1 Ceyx cyanopectus | reverse complement strand
TAAGTCCTGCATCCCACTGGTAAAGATAAATTGTTAGAACTTTAGGCATGCTTTAGGTTGAATCTTCATGTATTTCACTCACAGTAGTCATTGCAACTACTGAGTTGCAATGAGACAGCAAGCTAACATTAGCATGTTTTAATTGTCCATCTTAGAATCAAAGTTAATTTAGTTGAAAACCAATCCTAAAAACAAATACATATCAATGACTTCTGATCAATCACAGATTTCCTTCTACCTCTAGGAGATAAGAGACTCATAGGAAATAGTTTGGAGTATCAGCCTTACAAAATAAAGGAACCATTTTCATATAATGCATCACAAGCTACAATTCTACATTTCAGTGTAGTTGTCAAAGTTCAATATTAGAATTCTTTACTATCATTACTTGTTTTACAAGGAATTTAAGAAACAGAAAAAAAATACTAAAAGGGCTCAACTTAAGCCCCAAAACTGAAGTACTCATGAGAAGTGACTTAAAAAAAAACAACCAGTCTTTTAGTGTCCCTTTATTGCCACTGCTAAAGCTCTGTAGTTCCTATTGTATCCCTGGGTCCCTCCAGCAGCCACCTATCCTTCTCCTTAGAAAGTTGGAGAGTTTGCAAGGTTAAGTTTTAGATTCTGATATATATACAAGTATTCAAATCAAAAAAGTCTGCCATGTTTATGCAAGCTGAGGCAGAGTTCCTTTACACTGCCCAATGCTGAGCTGCAGTAACCCCATTGGTACAGTACTACAAATCTGATTTTGTACTTGTCTAAGTATAACCTATTTTAGGCTTTGCAAGTGCACACATCTCAGCCTTCAAAAGCTTCTTACCTGGTCAGACAGTCAAAACCTTAGCTTTATGTAGGCAAGTGATAGCTTAAGTACCACTGGAGGGTAGCTCCATGCAGACATGGAGCTTACACCTGCTGGAGTTTATCTGAATATTTAAGCAAGATCAACTCAGCATATGAATTTTTCATTGTTTAAAGCAGAGCTAAGGAAGAGAATCTGGCATTACTTTTTATCAAGAAGACCAAATTCACTAGCCTAACTCATTAATCTGTATAATTATCTGTTACTAGGGACAAGCAATATCCACTGCCATTTAATGTAGACACAAGAAATCCATCTTAAAACCAACATTTTAATGCTTCAATAGATGCATTGCAGTTAAACCCCTTTTAGAGTTTATCAAGTAAAAATCCTCATAGCAACTGAAAAAAGTGAACCAAAGAGACCAATGAAATGCTATAAAAGGCCTTCTCTTCAAAATTCTCCTGTCTGGTTTTTCTAGAAAAACTACCAGAACTGAAAAGTATTTTAATTTATTTTTAGGAAGAATGCTTGAAGTGTGCAATGAAACAGTCAACAGTCCCTCTCAACCAAGTTCTAAACCATCATCTCTGCTCCTATATTTCATATTTCTGAAAAATAAAGAATGAACAAGCTATGAATCAAGTTTTCTTTGACAGACAAAACTATCCTTTTGAATGCAAATTATTAGCCTATTCTGAGCCTTCACCACCAGGGGCAAAACATTCTTAACATAGAAATCAACAGCAGATACTGCTGTTTCAGGCCAGCTGGGAAGGTCTGCAGAAATCAAAATAATAAGCTTTTTAATCCTGTACTTTACTGCAAGACCATGTTTTAAAATACTCAACACCACAGCAGCTATTTATTCCCTCACCTGTTACCTACTAAGTATTTTTAGACTCCAGTAGCACAGTTACCTCATTAGCTGTCTGCAGTTAAGTAGGCAAATTCCTAGCAATAGGATGAGCAGCAAAGGGAGGGTTAGGGAGAATCTCCCCCCTTGCTAAATGCCAAGGGAGAATTGGTGACTGGAGATGAGGAAAAGGCTGAGGTACTCAATGCTTTTTTTGCTTCAGTCTTTACTGGGCAGACTGACTCCCTGAGTGATTTCCCTCTAGAACCAAGGGATGGAGATGGGGAACAGTATCAGGGTTTCTTTCAAGAGGAGACAATACATGAAATGCTGCACAGCTTGAATGAACAGAAGTCATGGGGCCAGATGAAATCCATTCAAGAGTGCTGAAGGAGCTGGCAGAGGTGCTCCCCAAGACACTTTCTATTGTTTTCAAACAGTCCTGGCTGACTGGGGAGGTACCAGTTGACTGGAGATTGGCAAATGTTACACCAATATACAAGAAGGATAAGAGGGAGGACCCAGGGAACTACAGACCTGTCAGTCTGACCTCAGTACTGGGTAAACTGATGGAGCAGATCATCATGAGTGTTATTATGAGACATACATCAGTGAAGTTGCACTATTAATTTCAAGTGTCCTGAAACAGGTGGATATAGTACAAAAATCACAAGCTTTACACAGCACTTCCCAAAAGATAGTGCTATTTGTTTGCAGCCAGCTGCATGTGATTTTTTTTCCTATTAAAATTTTAACTTAGTTTATAAATTGCTGTTCAAAATAATCTTGAACAATGTCCACACCCTGAGCTTAGACACAAGTCACTGGCAACTTGATAATTACTTCAGCAGTATCTGTGAAGCACACAATTCACACCCCCTCTACACACTCTGAACACAGATATATACAGAGAGACTGCCTGCATCTCCCTTATCTTAAGATTAAAACTCTCCAGGGACACACAGTCTCACATTAAAGACAGGCACCTGAATGGAAAACTACACCCACACAGAAAGTGATTCCAAGCAGTAATCATCACTAAACACTTCTTACCTAGAAGGTCCTGAGCCAGCTACTGAAGCAGATCATTTCCAAATGACACCAAGATATTTCAGCAATGGTGCAAAAAATGGCAAAAAAAATAATTAATTTTTTTTTAATATTTTAATATGATGCTTTACGGAGTTTCACTAAGGGAACAGCTCTTTGACATGAAGTGACTAGTTTATTAATCTAGTTTATTAATGTCAGTTTTGATGAGGAAGACCAAATTCTTCCATGAAGCTCAAAATTACTGTTAATCTCCATGTAATAAAAACCTTACAAAGTACAGTGACAGAAGCCCTTTCCTGTCACAATCCTGCCTACCCTGCCTTCTTCTCCTGCACTGTGCTTGCTCCAAAGTCCTGCAGGAGGAAGAGTGGAATCAGGTTCACAGCCCAGCCTCCTTGTACCTCCCCTATCTGAGGAAACATGGAGATAAGGCTAAGGAGTGGGGGAAAGGGCAGAGGTGCAGCAGCACTGCAGCAGTGAGCAAACTCAGCCCATAGGGTGTAGAAAAAAAACAAGTATTTGCATGACTCAGATGCTGGACTGTATTGTTTCAAAGTTCTGGAGAGGAGATTCTCAAGTGCTACATGGCACTGTTAATATGGCATTTTTCTCTGGTTTGTGTATCCAATAATATAGAGAAATAGGAAGCATGCTGAAGGACTACAAGCTTAATTTCAGAGTATTATTCAGGGTTGAATGCTTGAAATATGGACCCATACTTGCATCATTAGTTTACTGATTCAAACTTCTTGATGTTCAGTAATATATCACAATAAGCTGAGATGGGAAATGCATGGTTGGGCATCATCTGAAGGAATAAACATTATTTTACTTTAAGCATAGTTAGCATGCTAAAGAACATCACCACAGAATTCCAGGCCTTGCAGCATGTTCACATGGTTTTGAAACCCTCCTTTTTTCATATATGGTTTAAAGCCACTTTTCAAGAATGCTTTACAAAACACAGGGAGAACATACTAAAGGTAAAGCAAATTATTTCAAGACAAAAATGTTAACCTCATTCAATTTAAGTATGAGTAGGCAGTTTCATTTGCTTGCCACCATTTCAATCAGAAGACCCTTTTGCAAAGCCCATTACCAAATGAACCAACCCCTGACAAATCTTAAATAATGAGTGCTTTAAGTTTAGACTTTTACCAAATTTACTGAAGTATCAATATTTTCTGAAATACTTACACCTATGCAAGCTCTCTAGAAAGCAACTCTGCCCATTAAGATGAAAAAATAAAGATTTTTTTCACAATTGCCTCTGTTCTTAACAGTTTTTGCTTGTGGTATGCAGCAAAGACTTTAGCAAGCACACACATGGAAATCTAGCTTTGAACACCAGTTTAGTCATTCAGTAAATGAATGGCTCACATTTTACTACTAAGCAGGTATTACAAAACAAAAGGGAAGCTCAACTGGTTTGCAACTTGATTCTAATTTGGTTATTGTTCTTCAGTTCAACAAACTGAATTATTCCAATGCCTTTACAGAATTAGCATAGCGAGATAGATTGTATTTGGATGCAAATGAACAAAACCATCAACCACAATAAAAAAATTAATTCTGACAATTTTCTAAAAGAGAATGTCTCTGAAACTTCATTTTATGCTAGCAACACAGTATCACTGATAATTACTCCTGGTCACATTACCACAAACTTTCAGACACAGCTTCCTACCAAAAAGCTACACAGCTGGAATTAACATCTTGTATTAAGAACCAATTAACACAAAGGCCTTCAAAGCTTGCTCATAGTTCTGCAGCTGTTAAAAGACCACAATTGTTTTTATCTACTCCATTAAAACTTCACAGACATATCTAAACCATACAGATGAACTCACAGTACCTGGCTTGGCAATTACATTAAGTTGGAAAAATTATGCTTGTAGTTTTGTAAACACAAACCTGAGCTGACAAAGAGAACCCAGGAGAGCACACTATGTCAGTGAGGAAAGCATCTGCAGAATGGCAGCTCTAAACTAGATCTGTATGTTCCAACACCAGCATATTAACAAAGTCAAATGAGCACTTTCAGAATCTTTCACGTTTAAAGTAAAACACAACAGGAATCCTGAAGTGCCTACATACCTCAGATCATTATGGTTAATGGCTGGACTTGATGATCTTGAAGGTCTCTTCCAGCCAAATCATTCTGTGATTCTGTGATCTGCACATACTTCAGCTAGGATGTGCAATAGTATTTCATTGGACATTAACTATAAAAGTTGCTACCCTGTGGTATAGGCTACAGCACTAAATCTTAAAAAACTGTATAACCACAGCTAATGATTTTCATTTAAAGCACATTATATGCATCCTGGGATGCATTAGGAGAAGTGTGGCCAGCAGGGCAAAGGAGGTTCTCCTCCCCCTCTGCTCTGCACTGGTGACACCCCACCTCGAGTACTGTGTCCAGTGCAGGGCACCAAGCTGCTGAAAGGAGTGGAGCATCTCCCTGCTGAGGAGAGGCTGAGAGAGCTGGGGCTCTTTAGCCTGGAGGAGAGGAGACTGAGGGGGGAGCTCAGCAGTGCCTGTCAATATATTAAAGGTGAGTGTAGGGAGGATGGAGCCAGACTCTGCTCAGTGTCATCCAGTGACAGGACAAGAGGCAATGGGAGTCAGTTGGAGCACAAGAGGTTGAGGGGAAACAGAAGGAAGAACTTGTTCCCAGTGAGGGTGGCAGAGCCTGGCAGGGGCTGCCCAGGGGGGTTGTGGAGTCTCCTGCTCTGGAGACATTCCAGACCCCCCTGGATCTGTTCCTGGGTGACTTGGTCTAGGTGCCCCTGCTCAGGCAGGGGGGTTGGACTAGATGATCTTCTAGCTCCCTTCCAATCCCTAACATTGTGATTCAGAAGGGTCCAAATAGCTTCACAAGTCAGAAAGTGACATGAAGAAACTACCTCATTACAGCAACAGGTCAGAACTAAACATGTATTCTGCAACAGCAGAGGTTCAGTTTCCACTTACTAGTGTGCTAGTGGTATATATACACACGCAGGCACATATAACTTGGCCTATTCATTACACCAGGAAAGGCAGTTATCTGCCCACTGGAAATTCACATCTTTGGATAGCTAAGCCTACCAATATACAGTCAGGAAATTTGCTGAGAAATACCAAAGCAAAGCAGAGAACAAACAGGCTAAGCATGCCTTTAAATGGAGATGCTATCATCAGTAACACATTCCAAACATTAGGTACATCATGACAAGCTCTCCTCCAAGCTCCTTTTTCACACTGCCTGACCAAAGACCTCTGGATAAGTGATATATACACAAGCAGAGCTAGATACACTGAGAACACCAGATCCCCCAGCTGCCATCTGAACCCGAAAGGGTGAATAGTTTACCATACTGAAAATAAACTACTAAAATAACTACAACCTTCAGATTTGCTCTGTATGCTTAAGGCAGGCTTGTTTTTTTCTAATATATCATCTGATTACTTCCACCTACCAGTCTTGTCACCCCCACAAACCTGTACATAGTTCTGGGTCCATAAGCAGATAATTTTGCTCTGTACATCAAACTTGCAGCTACTGTTTTCCAGGACAATTCTGACAGAATGTAATTTTATAATTACATATATATATTTTACAGATTCACAGATATTAGGGGTTGGAAGGGAGCTAGAAGATCATCTAGTCCAACCCCCCTGCCAGAGCAGGGGCACCTAGACCAAGTCACCCAGGAACAGATCCAGGCAGCTCTTAAGCGTCTCCAGAGCAGGAGACTCCACAACCCCCCTGGGCAGCCCCTGCCAGGCTCTGCCACCCTCCCTGGGAAAAAGTTCTTCCTTGTGTTGACCTTAAACCTCTTGTGCTCCAACTTGCACCCACTGCCTCTCATCCTGTCATTGGATGACATTGAGAAAAGTCTGGCTCCATCCTCCCTACACTCACCCTTAACATATTGATAGACATATGTATTATATATACATATAGCTGGTATATAGTATATATACTATAGCTGGACCCATTTTTATCACAAGTCTGAAGTCTAGGTATTCCAATCTTTCCAGAGTAGCCCTCTATAAAATGCTATAGTGGCCATTTACTGTATGTCTCATGCCTGCCTTGCCCAGCAGGGTTTCAAAGGTGACCGGTGTGCCGGCAGGTGGCCGGCAGCTACCCTGCTAGCTCACAACGGCCGAGCAGGCAAACCTCGGGCACAGGAGGAAGGAGCTCCCCCTTTCCAGAGGGCCGAGTCTGGAACACGTGTACAGATGGAGCCGTGTGGGCCTCGGGCCTTTCTTCCTCTCTCCCTGGGTGGCAGTGAAAGAAGCGCCAGCGCATTCTTCACATGCCCATTGGGTGACAGGCGCGGGCCCACCCCTCGGCAGCGCCCGGCTCCCATTGGCCTGGGCTTGTCAATGGGGGAAAAAAAAAAAAGCGGTAGCAAGATCTGGGAGCGGAGCCAAGAGACTCACGTGTAAACCGTGGCTCCGGCCACACTTCTGGAGAAAGGGGGGGGTGGGGGGGACATTCCCCAACCCCCCGCTGCCTGTCTCGCTCCGATGCCTACCGCGCCACGGGGAGTCAAAGGGTTCCCGCGTACCGCCTGCCGCCCTCCGCCAAAGATGCTGCATGAACCTGGCCGGCTACACGGCGCCCGAGCTCTCCGCCAAAGCGGCCCTGGGAGGAAACCATTAATCCCCGTCGCGACATCGCAAGGGTTCTCCCCTTTTCAGTTCCGTGAACTGGGGTCGAGATGCCCATCTCCCTCCTGCCGCGGTCCAGCGCAGTGTGTCCCAACAAGGCAGGGATTTTCCTAGCCTTCCCATCCCAGAAGCCCCGCCGTCAGCGGACTCGCACGGCTCCACCCGAGAGCGCGGCCCGCCGCTACCAGACGGCTGCCGGCAGCCGCAACGTGCGCGGGGGCTTGGTGCAGAAGGGTGGGCGCCGCTGCCGTGCCCCCAGCCTCCAGCGGCACTGCGACACTCCGCCAGCCGCCCCCCACACCCCGGCACACGCCCGACTCCGGCTCTCCTCGTCGCCACATGTTGCCCGCAGGGAGCACACGGGGCTGCACGAGGTGGCGGCACGGAATGGCTTCCGCGCCAGCCCCGCCACCGCCGCCTACCCCCCGAAGGGGACGAGGGGAGGCTCCCTGCTCCCGCGGGCCGGCTTCGCGGCCTTCAGCGGGGTCTCCGGATGGCAGCGGAAGGTCACCCCCTGCCTCCCGCGGCTGGGTCGGCGTTTGGGCCGCAGAGGGGAGAGGCCGGGGCTGTCAGCGAGGGGCAGGGCAGCAGGCCAGCAACTCGGCGGCCGCTTGTGAGGCCGAGCGCGGCGTGCGCGCGCGTGGTCGTTGCCACCAACGGCTCTCCCGAGCCACCCCGGAACCAGCCTCCCGGCAGCCTCCCCTCAGCGCTGCCGCCAGCCCGCGCACGGCCATTGCTCTCCCACCCCCTTCCTCTCCCAGCTTCTCCTCGCACCCGCCGGCACCACACCCGGGCCCCGCGTGCGCCGACCATCCCCGCCCCGCTCTCCCGCCGTTAAGGCGACGCTTCCAAATGNCTCTACCCCCAACCCCCCCCCCCCCCCCCCCCAACACGGCCGTTAACGGACCTGGGTATGGTGCGAAGATCGCCGGACCCCTTGGTCTGGTGCGGCTCCTGCTGCGCGGGCTGCTGCCGGGCGAACCACACCTCCAACAGCTTCTCGGTCCCTTCGAAGAAGTGTGCACCGTTCTCCTTCATGGTGAGACAACTCGGCAACCAACAACCACAGAAATTAACGACAACCAAACTACCGCCCCCGGCCGCTACCGTTTGCTGATGCACGGGCCGCGCTGCCGCCTCTGGGTCCCAGTCCGTCCCGGGCGGGTTTCACGTTCAGGGGTGTTCTTATAATATTAATTAAAAAAAAAAAAATAAGAAGAGTAAGGATTTTTTTTTTCTTCCAACTAGCGAAAACCACCCGGAGTGCGCGGCGGCGGCTGCGGCTTGAGCGTGCGTGAGAGGGTTACAGTCCGAGCGGGGGTGCGGGCGGGCAGGCGATGCGGTTCGGTTCCTTGTAGTCCGTGTGTTCCCCTGTTACAGAGAAGAGCGTTGAGCGAGCGCTAGCTAATGTCGCCGGCCATACTGTGTAAGCGAGGGGTTAGTGCGCATGCAGCGGCTTTTATAGCTCGCAGGTAACCGCGTCACGCAGGATCGCGATTGCCATTGGCTTGCTGCCACGCGGGCCCGCCCATCCCCGCTTGCCATAGGGCGACGCTGACGCCTCTCGAGGCATATGCCGGTTGCTCTGGCTCCGCCCACTGCAGCCCGCCCGCGGGGAGCGAGGGCGGTGGCAGGGCTGAGGGGCGGCGGGCAGGGCTGAGGGGCGGCGGCGGGGCTGAGGGGCGGCGGGCAGCACCCTGGGCTGCCGTGTGGCGGCAGCGGTGGGACCGGGCCGCGCCGCCCTTGGGGGCAGGGGAGAAGCAGGGCCTGTGGTCGGCAGTGGAGGGGAGCAGAGCTGAACATGGCCGAGAGATGATGAAGGAGCAAACCCCAAAACAAGTCTGTGCGTAACAAGGAGAATAGAGCCGGAATCTTAGCGAACCCACTCTGCATCTAATCCTCTTCTTCTGTAGCTAACCCTCCTCTCCCTCTGCATCTAACCTTCTCCCTCTGCACTTTCTCTAACGTGTATTAGTACTTAGAAGGCTTAACAGGGCATTCGCGCGTTATTCTTGCTCCCCTCTCCCCTTCGAGGAGCTGTGCGTGTGTAACCAAGAAGTGGAAGTTTCATGTGTGTGTGGTAGGAGAAGCACAGGAGAGAAAGCATCTGCTGGGAGGAGCGGCTTGTATGAGCATGTGTAAATATCTGACTACCTGCAGTATTTATTTATTTTTAAATATATTGAGAACAAATTGTTGCAAGCAAAACAGTTTTATTTTTGTTAAAAACAGTGTTCATCAATGTTACAGTGTAGTCTGGTATTTCAATACTGAATAGTCCAAGAAAACCCTCAGTACTGAACAAATGAAGAACAGAAAATATTCTCTGCCCCAAAGAGCTTACAATATAAAACATGGGACAAACAGCAGCAGATGGCTGAGGACAGATGAATGAGTCCCTGCTAGGAGACAGTGAGATAGTATCAGACAACATAACAGGCAGTGGGCTCTGTCCACCAGCAGAGCAATGACTCATTGAGTCACTTAGTCATTCCCAAGGCAGCTGGATGTGAATCATTCCATAGGTGGCCAGTCACCACTGTGCACACCCTTAACACAGCCTTATAGCTGGCACAGAAAAAAAATGCTCTCCAGTGCTGTGGCTTCACTGTTTATTATTAACTTTGTGTAAGTTGTTACTGCCATTAAAAGAAGGTCTTCCTTTCTCAATCTTTTATTTTTTTTCTGCCTGGATGCTGCCTCCTCCTTTGTGCTGGTACAAGCACTTGCATGGCTATCTAGCAGACTGCATCAGGTTTAATGCTAACTATACAGTTTAATAATGGTTAATAGTTTTTAATTGTGATCAGCTTTAACTTGATCAGTTTCCAAGCCAGCTCATGTCCCAGATACATAAATGCTTGGTTGGTATAAATAAGAGGTTGTGCTTGGACAGGCATGAGAAATGATGGATGGGGAGTGCAGGACCACTTGTTTCTTAGAATCATAAAATGTTCTGCCTTGGAAGGAACCTCTAAAGGTCATCTAGTCCACCCCTCTTGCTATGAGCAGGGACACCTCTAACTAGAGCAAGTTGCTCAGAGCCCCATCCAAGCTGACATTGAATGTTACCAGGGATGGGGCATCTACCACTTCTGGACATCCTGGGTCTGTTTTTCACCATCCTCATTGTAAAAAATGTCTTCCTCATATCTAGTCTATCTCTCCTTTTTTAGTTTAAAACCATTACCCTATGTCCTTTCTCAACAGGCCTTGCTAAGAAGTTTGTCCCCATTTAAGTACTGGAAGGCTGCAATAAGGTCTGAGACTTCTACAGATGGAACAACCCCAACTTTCTCAGCCTTTCATCTCAAGAGAGGTGTTCTGGCCCCTGATCATTTTTGTGGCCCTTCTCTGGACCTGCACCAACAACTTAATGTCCTTCTTGTGGTGAGAGCTCCAGAGGTGGATGCAGTGCTCCAGGTGAGGTCCCACCATAGGGGGAAGAAGCACCTCTCTGGACCTGATGGCCATGCTTCTTTTTGATACAGTTGGCCTTCTGGACTACANTCTGTGTGGTCTCACTGCATGTCTTGGACCACGTGCCCACAAAACAGCATTTCCTGATCTGACTCTGCTCTTCTCTGACCCCTTGGGCCTAACCCATTAGTTTTTACTGTTATCCCTTGGTTCTAAGGCTCACTAATTGCCCACAAGAATGTTTCTAAGACACTTCAGAGAAGGACAAGATTAAAATATATATATATATTCTTTTTTGTTTCTAGCAAGCTTCTCAGTGTGGAGGATAGCCTATGAAACAGAGTTAGTACTGGTCTGGAAGTTTAATAAGGGACAATACAGCCCAGTATCACCACCTGACATGAGGAGGGAAATGATCTTAATGCTGAGTAAGATGAAACAGTGAAAGAATCTGAAAACAAAGACAAGTACTTTGTGATAGAAATGTGGCAGAGTGATGTGGGGTATTTGAAGCCAGAGATAAGTCTGTATGGTGCTGAAGCTGCTGTCTGTTTTCAGTGCTAAACTCCAGAACACAGAGCTCACGGAGTCAGCATGAAGCAGTCCTTGCTCTTACCTATATTCCTGAACAGAGCAAGCTTGGGGTCAGCAAATAATCAAGTCCAGAAAGAAAAAAGAGAAAGTATGAATATTTTCTAGCACAGAAAGGACAATGGTGAGTTCCGTATTCTCACCCAGTCTCTTTACAGTTTCCCAGTAGCACAAAGGGGCTATAGAGTTCCTTCTTAAAATCTCTCCCTAGGGTATATTCTTTGTGTAGAGGTTTCCTTACTTTGAGCAACTATTTGGAACTGCTGCAGTGAGCCACAGGAGGCCGTGGCAGCAAAGTCATTCAGAGCTGCCAAGTTACATGAGAGGCATTGTCAAGAAAAATTAGGCTTCAAATATGGAATAAAGGTGCCTTTACCATCCCTCCACCCAACAGGCTGCCAAGAATCATGCTCACTCTTTGTGAAGGACATTCATTGTGAATATTTATGTGAAGGTTATGTTACACCAGTTCTGTGCAACCCTAGTATGTGACTGTGAGAAACACAAACTGGAGTGTTGTTATGTGAGGAGGAACACTTCTGCTGCCTTCCTCAGTTTGGAGGGTTGCTACAAAAAGAACAGAAAAGCAAGTTGCTACAGAGATAGTGCAGATGAAGAGAATGAATGACTTCCATGGCATTTGCCCCCTGCTTTTAAAAACAAAAGCACTCCTAGCTAATATTGCCAACCAAACCTTGCTCCTCCAATCCCACTCTGATTTACTTGCCTTTCTTCTCACATTTCTGCTTACAGAGAGGACATCAACTGCAGCCAGCTTCACAATTCAGATCAAAAGACATGGAGCAGAATTTCTCAGCAAGCCTCAGCTATTATTCTACATGATAGAAATTCCAAATTGTGTCATTACAGTAACAAGCAGCAATAATGTCACCCCTGAGCATCCTCCAGACTAAACAATCCCAGCTCCTCAGCCTGTCCTCTTAGGAGGAATTCTCCAGAATTCCTCAGTTCCTGACTTCACAAGTAAGTTCCCTTGTTTATCAAAGCTTGTACTTTTGAAATTGAGATTATTGTTTAGTTGTGGAATAGAAGAAATAGAAGAAATTTTGACCTAACAAAATCTTTTCATATCTGTTGTAGCCCTCTTCTGTCATTAGTGCCAGCTCCTCTTTGTTAGGCAATGACTGTTGTGTCTGAATACTTCTTCATATGCATGTGATTAATACATGCACTAAATGCAATAACAAGTGTAATTCACAATGTAAGGATTACAAATTGTTTTATCTATGAAGATTACTTAGAAATTATTCTCAGTTGTAGTTACTTTCACTTTCTATTTGTATCTAATTTACTAAGTATATGGTATTATTCAACCATATTCTTAACTAGTTACAGATGATCTTTGAAGAGGGACTGAAGAAAGTGAACTGTGTAATTCTGCTTTTTCTCTTATGGATGTGGTTTTTTTATTCCCAGTGTTCTAAAAACTTGTGTCAATCCCTACATTTGGATAATTTAAAAATACATGGAATCTGCTGCTTGAGATGTTTTGCACCTATGTTCCTGAAAATGAAAATACTTAAGTAAGTGCCCTTACTTACTTACATAAGTAACATTCTTACTTATGTTTTTAGATGGATTTTTTTGTTTGGTTGTTTGGTGGTTGTTTTTGGTTTATTTTTTGTTTGTTGGGATTTTTGTTTTATTTGTTTGTTGTGGGGCTTTTTTGTCAAAACAAGATTTTAGACTGTTTAGTTTTACATTAGGAATTCAAGTTGCATCTGCTCTAACCTCTCTCCTCTATCTGCAGTAAGAGACAAGAGAAACACCACAAAAAATTAGACATTTTAGTTAAATTATTTAATTGTATTGTAATGTACTCTAGTTAAATACTGAATGGACACAGAAGAGATGTGTTTAAAGTTCCTGTATCATTTTCTTGATATAGATTTATAAGAGCTCATATCTGGGGCCTCTCCATTATCCTCTGCTAAGTAATTAAATGTAGAAAGGTGCAGTAGGCAAAGGGAAAACAGATTATTTGTTTCAGAAAAAAAAAAAAGCAAACATCTTTTGTGCTTTAAGGAAATGACAAAGCTCTATCTTTTAAAATACCTAAACCAGACTGTATAGAAAACTTGAATTGAAGCAACCAACATGGGAAAGATGGGATGTGAACCACATAGAGGAGTTCTATTTGCACAGAGTAAACAAAGATGCACCTCTTTTTTTATGACTCCATATACAAAGCCTGTGGTGAAATCTAAAAGGATTATCAGGGAGACAACACTGAAGCACTGAAAGCAATGTTTCTCCCAAGGGGGCATAGGTACATCCAAAGTTCAGTATAAAATGATATTCCTTTTGGTTTCACTTTGTCTGCCTTGGAGGTGAAACATGTTAATTCCTTATTGGCTTGACTGAAGAAAGCCAGGGGGGTTGCTTCTGCAGAGACACTTGCTTGTGATTGATATAGAATTGACCTTCCACATGGAAAAATTAATCATATTTATCATAAAAGCAAGGAAAAAATATTTATATAGCTTGTAATTGCTTACATTGGTTCTAGTTGCTCATTTATATAAAGAATGGATTTGCATTGGTTTTATAAAGGAAATTGCAAGCTTTAGACAAGTGATTTCAGTATTTATCTTTCTTGATGTCCATGTCTGTTTATGTCATGAAAATAATCAGCATATTAACTCTGTGTCATTTGACACGACCACTAGAGTGATGAAATGCTGCTGTTTTCTCAAGTTTATTTTTCTAGCCTAGAACAGGATGTATTTCAGTTTGAGAAACTTCCCATGTATTTTAACCTAGAACTAGAAACTGTACTTTATAGAGACCCTCTGTAAATTCTGTCCAGGTTATTCCTATTTCCTCTGCCTCAGATTATATGCCTCAGAACTCTACATCTTTCCCTGTCAGTGTATTCACCTCAACTCTGTCCAAGTGCATCTATTTTATGGACAGTTTTAAGACATTAATCACTCCATGGGAAAAATATTTGTGAAAAGGCTGATTAATCCTTTCCTTTGGTCAAAGAACTTTCAAAGTTTTTTTCTTGGCTTTCAAAAAGCATGTATTTGAGCTCTTTAGAAGGCATCATAACTTTAATTTTTGCTGTGAGCAGAGAACTGAACTGCCTGTGCAGCAACAGTAACAGTTTTACTACATACTTTCAGGAACACTACAATCTGTCTTATAATAAATCATGATCTATGAAATATTATATTCATAGAATTTATTTAAACTACTAAGAATTTTGCATGAATGTGACATGAAATGGCTGCATAAAAGCATGCCTTTCTGCCTCAGAGATTGAAAGATTGATACAGCTTCATTGGAAATAAAATATTAATACTTTTCTTAGAAAATTTGTAAAGAATGGTAACAAAGCCCCCTGCTGAACACTGAGCTGAGAACATTTGTCTTCCATCTTTACAGCCTCAGCACTGGAATTTGTATTGTCTCACTTTAGATGTCTGCATCTGAGGCAGCTCTCTGGACTTGGAGGCAAAGCAGAGTAACTGAAAATCCCAAGGTTTCAAGGTATGACTGTATGAGAAAGTCTGCTGCCAGCCTACAGCAGCTGACACTGCAACTTCAGAGTACACTCATACATAGCTGCTCAGCCTCACACAACCCAGTTTCACCAAGTGTGGTTGTACTGGGTGGAGACACACCAAAATGAGAGGAGGTCTCCCTGTGCTATTCATACTGCACTCCTGTGCAGAATTTTTCCACTGTCAAGACATTAGAATCAGATTCCCAACATTTTCATTGCATATTCTAAAATACAGCTTTTCTTTTTTTAAATCCATACTTTACTTTTTTTTTTTCCTCTGCCATCAGCATGGGATTTGAGAAAGGTGATGTACCTTACCTTTCTAGTTTACATATTGTTTATATATATGGAACCTAAGCAAGTGCTTCTAAAATGCTGGTTGGTGATAGGACAGGAATGATGAAATGTTGGGAGGAAAAAATAACTTCACACTATGGAATAATGTTACAGGACCTAAAAAAAACCATACCAGAAGGTGAAATTGTATGTTGCAGGCTTTGGGTGAGCATCAGTGGATGAAGAAATTCAGAGTGAAGAAAGCCACATAAATGCAATTGTGTGCTGAAGAGTCCTGGCCCTGGCCTTCATCAGAGGCACCACACTGAGAGCCTCTTTGATGACAGATAAGCAAATAGCATTCCTGGTCTGGAAGTTAGCAATGCTGGCCTGCTCACCAGATAGAGGGCAATCAATTGGGCTGGAAAATCCACACTGAGAACAGTTGTCATGCAGGTCTGCAGGATCATCAAGCATCTCCCACTTTCTGGAGATTATGAATCAGGGTGGTACCTGAGGAACAGTGGAGTCTGAAGCAGGGGATGATGAGGCTGTGGTAGGGAAATAGGTTGGATGCATCCTGAGTCTGCATCCTCTGAATACAAATGAGCATATTTGTCCATGATGCAAACCTTGGCTGATCAAGGAAGATGCACAGTACTTATTAGGAAGCATTTTTCCTTGACTGTCTTTTACTGATGTGTGGATAGTGAAACTTAGCTTTTGCTTCCTAAATGCAGAAACCAAAAAGAATTTTGTTTCAGCAAATACAAGGTGACTTTGGATGGGGTGACTTACTTAAAATTCACAAGTAACACATCCTATGAACCCTATTCTGAGTGAAATATGTTGTAATTGCTGCATACTTTTATTTCACATTATGTGGGGGCTGTTTTAAGCAATAGGGAAAGCCTGGCAGTAGATTGACAGGTTGAGTAGGCAAACATCTGGTTGGTTACTGTGGCATTGTTTGGTCGAGGGGAACATCAGATCCCTTCAGAGTTGTGTTCTTAGGAGGGCTGTTTGCCAATAGTTTTCCTATTTTTGACCTTAGAAACAATAACCAGTTTCAAATTAGCTACATTCATTCCTGAATTTTCCTCAGTTTTGAGGTCCAGAGACTGAGGGTTTGTAAATATCCAGGAGCACAACAACACACCTTGGAAGGAGTTGAACATGCAGCCCTGGTGCAGGGTACTTCTGGAGGGTCCTCCTCTTGCTGCTGCTCACATGATAACTGCATACCTCTAGGAATGGATCTGCACAAAATAAAATCTTCTAAACCAAAATACTAATGTGGATGCAGGCTCTATGTAGCCAGAACATTCTCCCTGATCTTTCCATCCCCTCCCAGGAGTTCACCACTTAAGGCCCCCCTCTCCTTACAAGAGCTGCTAGGGGAATGGGGTGCCAAGGCACAAAGGGACAGGAACAGTGCTGCCTACAGTAAAGTCAGGAAGGACAAATAGAGGACAAGGCAGATGGAGCTGCCTGGAGTTAGAGATGAGGTGCATGGATACCTGGGGCAGCTACAGATGAGGGAGCTGGGAGCTAGAACTGAGTGCTAAAGACTGGAGTGTAGTACAAGGAGACATGCTCAAGCTTTAAGTGGAAGTTTTGACAGAAACTTGTGCTGTTCAGTTAGTATTGTCATTACAATGCAAACCCCTTCTCATGCTGAGGATTTGCTGAGGTTTGATTGCTTTTAACAGTAGTATGCAAGCACTCAGTGCAGTGGTAATGTGCTCTGCAGTTTTACATTCTCAGGGAGAACAGCTGAAGTACTGTAGGCAGTAACAGGAAGTTAATTTTGTCATTTAGATATGCTTATTGCAAGCAAACAAACAAAAATCAGTGATAGTGTGCATGTCACAGGATCAGGAACTGATCAGCACTTTATTGTTTTCTTAGATCAAAGAGCTGAACCTGTTCATGTACACCTATGGTGTGTCTTTCCTCAGGGAGCCACTATGTTTTCTTTATAGGGAGTCAGATTTTTGCTGGTTTCACTGCCTGGGTTGTGAAGCTGGTGAAGAGGTTGGCAATAGTTGCTCTTCACAGAATAGACCAGGAATTACAGCTCTGCAGCCATGGACATTTGAGAAATTCCAAGGAGGAATTTGAGCCTGAGGGCAGGCTTGCTTCTTTTGCTCCATGACTTCCAAACTTAGTCCTCTGAGGAGCTGATTGGTAACAGATGCACCTACCTGCCTTTCTGTTCTTGAAGTATATTGGTTTTCAGCAACTGGATTTTTCCTGTGATCTCCCCAGGATGTTTTCCCTCTACTGTGTGTGCTCCTGGTCAGTATTCTCTGGGGAACAGAGGCCCTGGAAGTCTATTTTCCCTTTTCCTCCTTCATATGCACCAGTCCTTCAGCAGTAGTGGAGGCTGTGTTTTTCTGTGACCCTCTGTGGAAGGACAGACTATTAGATTTGCTTGGTGACAGAGAGGAGAGGGAATTTGGAACAGGAGGATTCTTTCCCTCCAGGAAGGTCTTTCAAGTACAAGCCAGAAGGGCTGTCTGCTTCCAGACTGCTTGCTCTGGGTAACTGGCATTTCTTTAGGGGTGATAAATTGACAAGGATTGCATGCAGGTCTTGTGGAAGGGGGAACTGATAGAGGGGATCTTTATGGAAGTGTGAGCACTGGAACAGTGTAGTCAGTGTTAAGCACAGGACAGAAAGCAGTGGCTGTGATCACCATCATGTCCCCAGAAATTTATTTTCCATGGGTAAAATACATCTGAGAAAATCAGGATTTTTACCTGGTCTGAAAGGCAAAGAAAAGCAAACTACCATTAAAAGCCTGCTCCTCTGTTATGCTAAGCCACAGAAGAAAAGGCCATTCCTTTTAACAGAATAAAAAGTCAAGTTCAAGCACTGCCACAAAGAAATAAGAATACCTTTTAGAGTAAAACTCAATGGGACATCCTTGAACTTCTGTCCCTTTTCCTTGCTATACTCATCTCGACTTCTTGGGAATCTCTCTCTAATCTCATCCACTTTCAAAGAACCTCTGTTTCTCTACACTGATGCTTGCCCTGCCTTAACATTCTCCTCTCTGCTTGCTCTTCAGACACAGGTGGGTCTTTTGTTTTAAGTGTGATTAATAGTCACTCTGTCTGTAGGTCAGGGAAAATTAAATGGTATGCCCTTCCAAGCCCTGCTGTACCAGAGCAATCAAAGGTACAGAATATTCCTAAACTTGATCAGGGCCTTTGGCTTCTGGAATTACATCCAGCTTTAATAGAAACTGCAGCTAGTAATGGGTTCTCACATAATACAACAGAATTCCTTGAGTAGGATTGTTCATTCCCAATCCTACCAAAAGCTCTGGGTGAGCCCACTTCAGTCAAGTGTAAAATATGATTAACTTCAGTGGCTTTGAGTGGCTTAACATTTTTTTTCCAACACCTAGTTTCTCAGTGCCATAATACATGAGGCAATCTGAAGATAATACAGCTGTAGATTTATTTTTTTTTAATGACACAAGTTCATTTAATGGAAAAACACCAGTACAAAAATAAACCAAGGATGTATGATCATGATCAGTATGTAAGATAATGTACATATTACAAAAGTAGCATTCTTATTACAAACTAAGGTTAAGTTTGCCATGTAATTGCAACTGATAATAGGGGGACTACACAAGGTTGAAACCATGCTAAAAAAAATAAAATAAAAATAAAAAGCTCGTGCACAACTCTGATGCTATGAGCACTGGGTCTGTTTAGCTCTTTTGAGGCATGTTGCTCCTGCTGCTGATTTAACACAGTATGTGAGACTTTATGCAAATGTCTACAAGGTGTTTAGGTGTCAGGGACACACCTTAGACCAGATGCTGAGCATTC
The DNA here is from genome assembly GCA_013401355.1 of Ceyx cyanopectus. Classification (NCBI taxonomy): domain Eukaryota; kingdom Metazoa; phylum Chordata; class Aves; order Coraciiformes; family Alcedinidae; genus Ceyx; species Ceyx cyanopectus. Next base: position 20,810 of record VYZU01052810.1, on the reverse strand, counting down.
CTGTACTGGCTGCATAGATGCACATTAGTAGCAGATAGGCATCTTGCTAAGGCTGAGGGCTCAGGGTCTGTGGTCCCTGGTACAGCACAGCCACATACTGATCTACTTGAACTCAGGGCAGTCAGAAACACATGTCAAATGCTCTGTGCCAGCAGATGAGATCATATGTTTGAAAAAAAAGGGCTATACCACTCCCTTATTTTCTATCAACAAGGATGATGGTGAAAGGTGGCCTCTACCACACAAGCAAGTGCAGTGACAATAGGATCCACTGCAGTGTACCCCACCCAGAGCACCAACTGGCTGAGTTGTTTTGAGCTGCTGAACAGTGTGGGGTCATATTTTGTCAAACTATTTCCCAGACAGGGTGTAGGTCAAGTTTTCTTTGTGTCCTGACTTCTACCAGGAAGCACTAGTTTTTTTGCTTCAGGGGTAGTTTGTCTTCAGTCCTTCTTGTGTGTTTCTGATTCCTGACACTGGGAAGATGTGTACATTTCCATCACTCTGTTATGTGAGGTTATTCTAAAGGAAAAGAAAAGTAGCAGTAATCCCATTAACTCCAGAAGGATTAAATAATTATGGCTGTCAGTGTGCAGTCCCAACATTTTCCTCTACTCTGGGCTACCTTACACAATAAACCATTATACTCAGGGTGTCAGCTCTAGCCACCTCTTTTTTGGTACCTGTCAAAATGTTGTGCTTTTTTTTTTCTAGTAAACTTAACCCTTGGTTAGAAAAAGTAGATAGACTCATGTCTTAATGTCTGATCTTTCATCTAAAATGTTTTAAATGCTCTACCTAAATGACTTAAATCAAGAAGGTGAGCTTCTTGCCTGCATAGGCTGGGATTGCTTTAAAAAAATATATTAGCAGGGTCTTTGTTTTTGTTGTTATATTAATTATAGTGGATCTTTCAGAAAAACATAAGCTTCAAATCCTCTGAGGATTTGAATCCTTCTGGGTAGGTTTCCCAAATATGATATTTTTAAAATAAGGAGCATATTTAGAAATATATTGTGCAATAAATACGATGTTGGGACTGAAGAAATTTAATATCAGAATTTTTCAATTTATTCTGACATTTTACTTGGTTTCAAGTTGTATCCTTTCAAATGCCACAAAAGGGAATTCAGGAGACCTGGCTACAGCTGTGAGGCTTATTAGCATCCCTCAGTGTGGCATGCTCTGTGCTATATGTCACATAACATGGAAACAGCAAAACAACTTACAGACCATCCCTCCTAGCTATGCTGCAGCTTCATTTGGCCCTGCTCAGTAGTTTTTTGGTGTCCCTTTTGTACTAGGCTAATAAAGGCCTCCTGGAACTATTTACAAATTGCACTACTGTACATTATGGTATAATTAGACAAGATTAAATTAAAATGGTCTTGTGAGAAGGTAGATGAAGATGTAGATAAAGGTAAGATACTCATCTTCTTTTGTGCTTATTTATTGGCTGAGGATGCAGCAGAACTTCATGCTGCAGAACCTCTCTCCATCTACTACCCACACCCCTTGTAATACACCCCAGAATGGCACTGGCCCCCTGGCCACAAGAGCACATGGATTTATACTGGTTTAGCCATCAGAAGGCAGCAGGCTGCTTTCCCCTTCCCAGCACAGCTGGAACACATGAAGATAAAACTTTCTGGTTGCTTGCCACTGTCTAGCAGCAGGTTACTCCACCAACATCTGTTCATAGGTGCTCCTTGTCTTGCCCCTTGGGCACTTCTGGAGGTTGTTCCCCAGCCTTGCTGGCACCAGGGGACCTGCTTTGGAGCTGGCTGGCAGAACCCTAGATGGAAATGGCCTTTTGCAAAAGGTGAGTGATGCAGAGCTGAGGAGTAGTGACAACTGAATGGAGCAACTGTTTGCAAATGCAATTTATGCTTAGGGTCTAAATGTATAGTCATAAACAAAACAGATAAAAATAGTTTTGAAGAAAGAGAAACCACACACAAAAATTGAACTTCACTTAATATCACTTAGGTCAGTTTTCAGTTTGCCCAGAATTGATACAACCACCAGCTAGCTTGCAGGCAGTAAGCTCTTCTGAAACATCTTTTTGACATTGGATGGGTTTTTTCTACCATTTCAGAGACCTGATTTACTTTTAAATAAATCTGAGTTATGGATCAACAGAAATAAATTAATTTGTAATGTCACTGAGTTCAGCTTGTGTCTTTGTCTCCTTTCTATCAAAGTCACATCAAGGTGAGTTTGATGTTTGGCTTCCTCCCCCCACCTTTAATGTGTTCTGGGAGGGATAAGGATGACACGTGTTACCAATATTTAAGTGATATCAAGAAAAAAAGATTACACACAAAAGAAAGCATGCAATTTTATCAGACTTTAGAACAGGTATCATGTTACCTACACTGTGCCAAAAACATTTTTTTTCTTTCTGAATTTAAGTCATATACAGTCTAGGATGTTGGAAATGAGAAAAAGAGTGCACTTAATAAAGGCAGAAAAGACAGTCTTACACACACAGCAGATGATTCTCATCTGTGGATGTTCAAGTAGAAGATCATTCAAGATGCAGGAATTCTTAGAGGCAGTGAAAATCTTTCTTTCAGTAGTGTTGTACAATATTGACCTATTATTTTTTTTTCTTTTTTAATTTACAAATAACCTCCCCTAGATTCTGATAATAAACCACAGTTTAGGAAATTATGCCTAACTCCTGGAAGAATTACTTTTAACAAAGACTCATATTCTGACTCCTGTGATCCCCATCTCTACTAATTTCTGTATTAATAAATCAACTGCAGTTTTTCTGCTGTGATTTGGAGATTTCCCTTGAATGTTGCATGGGGTATGAACACTCCCAAGACCATTATTTTGCATATTGCCCAGACCTTCCAACCTCTAACCTTATTTATAAACTGCTGGCAATTGTATCTATGATATCTGTTATATATATCTATATATATAACAGATATATATATGTATCTATATATATCTGTTGATAAAGACAGTTTCATAAGGAAAGAAAAAAAAACCAAAACAAAAGGTAAGCAAAACAAACCAATGATGGAAAGGCACTCAGTGCCCAGCCAGCCTGCAAGCAGTGGCAACTTTGCAGAAACTCCCACTTAGTTTTCTTGCTAAGTGTGTGTTGCATGGGGTGCAGGGGCTCTGTGGCCAGCTCGTGCCAGCCTGCTGGCTTTGGAGGCAGATGGAGAAACAAAGAAGGCCTTGATGCAGTGCAAACACTGCTCAGCAATCTCTACAGAGCTGTTGTGTTATCAACACTGTTTTGGTCACAGATCTGAAACACAACAGCATATGGACTGCTGTGAAGGAAATTAACCCCATCTCAACCAGGCACAATGAACTACCAAAGCCTACAGGAAACCAGGCACTTTATCCTTCAAAAAACCATTGGTATGACAGTTGAAACTACTATATTAATTGAATACTTTTGATTGCCTCCATTTTGCTGTCTATATGTAAAATTGGAATGGGAACAAGACAAAAGAAGACAAGAACTCTTTCCAGCAGCAAGAGCATTCACATTCTGTAATAAGAGCAGCTGATGGATGCATCATCCCCATATTTCCATCATCATCAATTGATTCTTGTTTCTGCATCTTCTGTGAGGCCAAACTCACAGTCACCTTCTGCTTGATACTTTAAACAGAGAGAAGCACTGTTTGACAATACAATTTTTGAGGTCTGGTGGCAAGAATTTAAAAACTTTTTGCTTCAACAGTCAGTGCTTCATCTTTTCTGTATATTGCATTCACAGATTCACAAATATTAGGGGTTGGAAAGGAGCTAGAAGATCATCTAGTCCAACCCCCCTGCCAGAGCAGGGGCACCTAGACAAAGTCACCCAGGAACAGATCCATTAATGTTAAATATCTGTCTAGGGATATCTTGGTCATTTTTTTGAGTTGTAGTGGTTATATCTTGAAGTATAAAAAAGATTTTGGTCAATTTTTTTGCAAGCTTACTGGAATTTGTCTGACCAGCCAAATACACAGAGCTGGTAAAGCTAACTGATAGGTTTAGTAATACTTTAATTAAAAAGTTCTCCTAAAGATAGGGAAATAGTCTGCCTTGTGTTACAGCTAGAAAACCTGGTCCCAAAAGAAGTAAAACCATGCAGGACAATGGAACCCCTGGTTCCTGCTCTCATGAGACCATCTGGCTTTCTTTTCAAATTCAGAGTTGCTCAACTTGTTGAGCAGAGTGAGCCAGCAGCTGATGCTGTCATTTCCTATTTGGCTGTAAATACAGTTCTGGAATCTAGATAACTTAGAATTTTGCCACTGGGGCGCAGATGGAGTTAGGAGATAATAAAATTAGAGTGGAAATAAGAACACAAAAACTTCAGTAACTTATCAAGTCTCTCAGCATATGATTTCTTGTTAGGCTCTCTTAGATCTAATTGCACTATGGTTTCCCAAAGTTCAAAGTCATTCATAGACAGGAGGGATCACTCATTTCTTTTGTTAGTACATTTGCTCAGCTTCTAACAAACTGGGAATTTCTGAGCTGAAAGTGCTAGGTAATAGCCACAAATGGCACAGCATTAATTATGTCTTTTATCATTTATCTACCCAGCTGAAAAATCTAAACAGAATCATGACTGCAGCAGATGAGAGCAGAGGCCCATCTAGCATCCAATGAAAGAGCATACAAAAAGGGCAGGCAGATAGCAATAATCCCTTCTGTGTGCCTTCCATTATCTCCAGACAACTTCTTATCACTCAAAGGCTTTCTTCTATATAAATTTCATGTGGTACAAGTGAGTTTTTATTTCTGGTCCTATGTCTCCTATGCAAAAATGATTTATTAAACATTTGTTTTGAACATTTACTGTTGAAAACACTTGGAATAGGGCATCACAATTTATTTGTCTAGGAGCAACAATAAACTCAGGACTTCCATCTTGCATTCCTAGCATACTCTCTAGATTTACTGTCAAGTCTTGATAGAGCCCCTTAGTTACATGCTTTATTTTCTAAATTTATAAGGTTAATGCTTTAACTATTATAGGTTCTCAGAAGTTAATTGACATAAAAGTTTAAAAAATGCAGAGTTTTGCTGAGAATGGTAATGTGTGAACTTACAGCCACTTGAAGATGTTCTAATCCATACATTTTAGAAATCCTCTGTCCCACTTTCATTAGGCTCTTCACACTCTCACACTCATATGTTTTAAAATACCAAGCATATTTCTACATTCTTTGGGATAGAATTGTTACTTTTTCTCTGCTTCTGTAGAGATGATAATACCATTCATGTGAGACCTCTCTGCATTCTGAATTTTCTCTACTTTTAATTCCTCACACAGCATTCTGAGATGGATCCTTCCACTCTTAACTATAGCAGCATCAGCTAAAATGTGACTGACATAAGTAAACACTTTTTCTATTAAGTTTATTAATGCCTCACTCAAGATCTGCTGCAAAAGTGTTGTCTTGATCCCTAAGAATCCAAAATATCATACTGGGTTAATAAATAAAGGCTTACAAAGAGAGTAAATTGAGAAAAGGTGCAACTATTTCCAGATGTGACTTAGAAAAAAATTTAAAACACCATGCGTTTTTTAATCTCACTAGCACATGAAGAGAGAAGTGTAAGAGATTTCCTACAACTTTCCAAGCCAAGGAATGAAGACAAGCTAGAAGAAAAATAAACCAGTGTGTTTTATGCACAAGGCAATCTGCAAGGAAGAAAAATGGTCTGTGTCACTTTCTCAATGTTGAAGTGTTAAAGATTCTTCCTTTTTACATTAGAAATTCATATTTTACCTGTCTTCTTACAGAATTGCTTAGAGAACTGCTGAGAATATTCAATTTCTCAACTTTTTGGTCTCACCTGAAACACCACCTTTCATCTCCAGCAGTGTGCATTCCCTTGAACCAGAGTGACTTGAGGTTTGGAAGAAACAGTGATTCTCTTGAGCAGGAACCACCCAGAGGTTCCAGGAACAGCCAGGCAGCTGTTCCTGAGCAGGCCTGCCAGCATGTGCCCACAGGAAGAGTTTTCTTCATCTTTATGAAGTAGAATCCTACTATGCATTCCAACCTCAAGAAGTACCTCAAAAATACCAAGAAGAACAACCTCAAGAAGAAAAAGTGCCCATTTCCATAGTTTAATCATCAATCAATACAACTTCTGCATCAGAGAAGGTAGCTTTGTTCTTACCAGCCTCTAAGCTGGCCTACACTTGATGCTGGGTAGTTGATTCTACACTTTTAATGGCTTTTATGTGTCTGAAATAAAGGTTTAGAAACTAGAAGGGCTGTATCTTAAGAACAGATCATGTTCTGTGTTTTCATTTACCAGCTTTGTAAAAGTCCAGCTTCTACAAGAGGGGAATGAGAAGAGCCTGGCTTGTTTAGTCCAGAAAAATAAAGGCTACGTGGTGGATGGGATTGCTGTCTAGAAATACTTTAGGCAGGGGATATGCCTAGGAGAGCAGGAAAGGCTACTTCAGGACACTGTTGGCACAGGAAGAAAAGATGGATGTGGACTGGTCACAAGGAAATGCAGGTTGGAAATGTCAAAAAGGTTTCCAGCTGTTAGAGAGGCTTCTCTCAGACAGCCTCCCAGTAGCAGCAGCAAATGCCAAAGCATTTACTGGAAAAGCATGACCTGTTTACAGAAGAAAGGATAAAATAAAAGTCATTATATGGGGGAATTGAAAGAAAAGGGAAAAAAAACCACCTTAATGAGCAGTACCAGTTGATTGTTTGTTTTTAATGATTTTTTTTATTGGAGAGGGCAATGGGAACTCCTTTTATGATTACCAACAGCAAGGTAGTCCTTATTCTGAGTGACTTTAGGACTTTATGAATACATCTGGGTAGCATAACCCAACTATGTGCTTGCCTTTAAATGGTGTCCCTTTCTTCTGAGTGTTGTCTTTGATGATCAGGTGAGCCAAGATGTGAAAGCTTTGCAAAGTGGAAACGGTGAGCTCTGCTTTAGCAAACGACTTCAATGTTAACACTGAAAGATCAATAATCCTCTCCTGTGTTTAGGAAATCTGCCAGAAAGATCTGTATCTGTAACTGCAGATAAAAGCACTTAACAGTTCTCAGGAAAATATTACTTTGGTAAAGAAGTGATGAAGTTTTCTGAGAATTTTGTTTGTTAGCTACCTGGCGCATGGGAAATTCTGAATCACCTATAGCCTTCTGGAAGAAATAATCACTTCAAAATGGTTACACTGCTTCTGCCATTGCTTGAGAAACTAACTTCTGGTTAGGACCTCATGGCTTAGCTATGCAGTAGTAATCATATATAGTATCTTCCTTTATAGTGCAGTTCACCCCTCCCTTTGCTTTGTCAGCAATGACAGCTTCTCATCAGCTCATCTACCCCTCCCAGTGCGGAAAAAACTTTTCATGTAGGTAACTAATGCTGGTTGGCAGGTGATGAACCAACATGAGTTCTTTATGAGGCCAGCCTCCATTTTTACTCTTCCCTTGTCTAATTTCATTCTGTTTCATTCACTTGCTGCTGACTGCTATGAACTAAAGTGGACTGAGAAGGTGGGGATTATTACTCGCTGGTATGACAGGAGACACAACCTTGCTGTGTGGTTAGCTCGGCATGCCGCTGCCAGAATGCAAATGTGCTTGCAGAGAGCTACGTTTTAACAAAGAAATGCCTGAATGAGACGGAGACGTAAATTTAAAAATACCCTAAATATTTATATGATCTCAAAATACTTAAAACGAAAGCTGAAAGCAGAATCGTCTAAATGCTCGCAGGGCTTGGGGCTGAAGGGTCACGGCTTTGCTACGATACGCACCCAGAAGCCCCGGCGATAAGCCCGGGTTCCCAGCTCTGCCCCTCTGATTCTTACGGCTAACAGCGGGTTTATTTAGCAACGCCCGGCTACATCTACCCACCGGCCTTCCCGGCACCGATCCGCAGCGACACAGAGCTGCGGCCGCGCACATCCCCTCCACCTACTCCGCTCCTCGCTCCGCCCGACCGCGCATGAGCCTACGGCGCGGCTCGGCCTCGCTCCCCGTCATCGCTGCTTGCTCCTGCGGCCGCCCCCTGCCTTGAGCAAGCGGCAGCTCTGCCCCGAGCCCGGAACTCCGAAGGGCCGGAGCCGCGCTCCCGCCGGCGTCTGGCGGGGCGCCCGAAGAGTCCGACCCGCGGCCCTGGCACTGCGGGGGTGGGGCGGAACTGGCCAATCGGAGGGCACCGTGCAGCACGGGGGGCGAGGCCGAGCCTTGAGTGGCGGCTCCGGAGATAAACAAGTCGCCGCACTATTATGCTCCCAGCAGCACGCTGCGGGGCGCGGCGGCGGGTGGAGGCGGCGGGGTGTGCGCCCTCCGTTCCTCCGAGCCAGCTAGAGACGCTGAGCCCGGCCGCGCTCGCCGCTCCTGCCTGTGCCTGCAATGTGAAGAGTCAGCAAGTTCCCAGCGGCCGCTGAAATGCTCGGTGTCTCCGAGGAGCCGAGTGCGCCGCCGCCGCCTGGCCGGGGCGTCGTGGGGCATGCCGGGAGTTGTAGTTCCGCCGTCAATGCAGTCCCGCCCGCGGTGCCGGGGTCGGTGCCGGCAGCCGCACTACGACTCCCGGCGTCCCCCGCGCAGCGCCGCGAGGAGCCCCGTCGAAGCGGGTGGCGGCGGAGCGCACCCCCTNCCGCCCGCCCGCCGCCCCCGCCGAACCCCGCAAATGGCGGCGCCGGGAGGGGGCTCCGACAGCCGGGGGTACTGATCCGGTCGCCGCGTACCCTGCCCGTCCCTCCCCGCCCATGGGTGAGACATGGACTACGAGTTCAAGTCGAAGCTGGCGGCCGAGCGCGAGCGGGTGGAGGACCTGTTCGAGTACGAGGGTTGCAAAGTGGGCAGAGGCCCCTACGGGCACGTCTACAAGGCCCGCCGCAAGGACGGGTAAGGGCCGCGCCTCGCCACCGGGCCGCGTCGCCACCGGCCGGCGGGGCCNGCCGGCGGGGGAGAACGCGGGCGGACCGCCGCTCTTTGTCCCGCGGCTGCTGCCTTCGCGGTGCCTCGCGCGTGTCCGCCGCCCTGGCGACCGTGGGACGCGGCAGCGCTCCGCCGGCCCTGGCGGCCGAGGCCCCGGCGGCGTGTCGCTCTCTGCCCCCCTCGGCCGCGCAGCAACCCGTGTCGGCGGGCTGTGCCGTTCGTGCCGGCTTTCGGGTCATCGCTTTCATCTTTTGTGTGCCTGCGCTTTGGCATCCCGCTCCGAGAGCTCGCAGGGCGCTGGAAAGCGAGCAAGTTTGCTGCGAGGGGCACCTGGCTAGCGACCGCCCCGCCCCGCGGTCTCCCCTGCGGCCAGACGCGCCCGCGCGGGCCGGGAAGCCCCCGGGGAGTTTGTGTTGGCCCCGGCTACCCGCCGAACACAGAGCCGGGCATCCTTGTCGTGGCCTGGAGGCGTGCCTGTGAGTTTCCTTGAAGACAGAGCTGTCCGCCTGTGGCAGTACCCGCGCACAGGGCTGCGGGAGGTGTGTCTCCATCCGCCGCCGCTTCCCGTGCGGCTGCACAGCTGTCCCCGAATGCCTGGCTGCCGGCAAGAGGCAGAGGTCATTTAGCCATCGAGCCCACACAGGTTGGCTGTGCAGGGCTGCCTTCTTCTGCCCGGGAAAGGACAGCCGGCACCGCTGCAGGTGTCCCGTGGGTGCCATTTTCACCCAGCCGTGGCTAAGGGAGCAATGGCAAACTCGGTTTGGGATTCCCAGCTGGGGGTGCAGTTGGAGAGGATCAGTCCCGAGGCCTGAGGAAGGCTCTCTGCAGGTCAGGGTTCCAAATACAGCCCTTTTCTTTCAGCAGATTCCTTAAGCCCTTTCCCACTGTAGTGTGTGAGCAGTGCACAGACATGGGCAGCACTCAGAGAAGTGTTCTTGGTATCCTGTAAAGTTCGATTAAAAGATCCTTACAAATCAGAGCTGATACCTTTCTGACAGAAAGCTGAAAAGCAATGGACTTCCATTATAGGCAACAGAAACTTTGTGAAAGAAAAGACTGATTGTGGAAAAAGAGCAATTTGAAAATTAAATTCCTGGAAGTAGTTGATGGAGTGTTGCTGCTTTAGGTTAATAGAGAAGTCCAGGGATTTTTCTGTAAATTACATTTTTTGATTGCCTAGTGTTTAGTGGTTGGTTTTGGGAGGGGTTGTTTGGTTTTGTTTTGTTTTGTTTTTAAGAATTTCTTGGGGTTTTTTTTGAAGCAGAAGTGGGAAAAGTATTGATTAAGGAAAAAAATAGCATACTATGAGTCATGGCTCTATTGGAAAAGCAGGTTTTTTCCTATGGTGACTTGCTGTGGTTGGGATTTCTGCTAATATCATTATGCTCCTCAGGGGTTACATCTGGTCACAGGTCTGAAATCACTGTGGGGGTAGAAAACAATGAGTGTAGAAGAGGTGAAGGTAATCTGCTTATTAAATCAGTATTCATGTAGCAATAATGTGAGTGCTCGTCTCTCCATATTGTTATTCTGCAGAATTTAACTGGAATATAGCCTGAGTGTGTCAGGAAAGAAAACCTGCCCTTCAAGTTGACCAGATGTTACAAGGGAATGATGGTGGTAAAATCACAGGGGAATGGGTACATATGTGCTGCAGTTATGTTTATTTTTGAGAGGTAGTTTATTGATGTGGCAGGGATTTTACTGCCTTGAGTGTGAAACTGGAGTGTTGTGTACCAGTGCAAGAACATATTTGTATGATATTTGAGAATCTAGAGTAATTTATCTATTTACATCTTACTATTTTATCTGTTTGGCAGTTGTATTTGCTCTTCACTACAGTAATCCTGTGACACACTAAATTAGAGAAATACTGACCCAAGTCAGAAAGCCATTTGATCCTGCACAATTACTTTTCTCTGAAGCAGTATCTCTGCCAATGATGGTATCTGAAAAGCTGTGGTTTGCTCCTCACTTCTTCTTTTTCTCTTGATGAAATTATCTCAGGAAAGGTGGAACAGCTGAAGTTAGTTGTGCCATGCTATAATCTAATAATATATATATTATAATAATATAAAATAGCTAAGTGAACCTAAATAGTAGAATTATCTGCAAATCCTGACAAGACTTCTTACCTGTGTGCTCTTACAATGTGTGAGAAGGAGCAGCAGAACTAAACCACATCTAACTAGTTGCCTGCAATGCATTTTAATAAGAAACCCTAGTTTAGGAAGATATAATTAGCATTTCTTAACTTACTGAGAGCTGCTAGTTCAACTGGACTGTGACTTTGCTTCCTGCTGAAGAGGATAGTGCAAGTGGTGAGTGTTTTGTAGTGTTTTCCACAGCTCCCATGGCTGTGTTGTCCTTTCTTCTGTTCCTCTTCCCAAACCAAGTGTAGAAATGAGCTGTGCAGACCAAACTCTGGAAAACAAACAGCATTCAGATGATGTTTCATTTGCTGCTGTGGTGAGCACAAAGTTATGTGGTGGTAGAAGTTTAAGGAGCACAGAAGGTGAGTGGTGATGTTTGCTATAAGATGTTAGCATTTGAGAGGGAAACAAATGAAGATTTTCCCCAAGTTTACAGAGGAAGAGTCATGCTTAAATTGCACCATAACATGCTGCAAAGGGAAATATCTGAAGACTTACTGGTATTGGGTTTTTGCTGGGTCAGAAACTAAAGCCTCCTGTGAACTACTTGACATAGAAATTTAGTATGTCAGTGTATGTCTGGGTCATCCAATCTAATCCCTTTTATTGTAGGTAGAAGTGTTGTGAAGTTAATAAATTTGCTTTTGAGTATTTTCCCCATCATACATGATTTAAAAGCAAAACAAACCAACAAAAACCCTCAGAAATTGCTGTGATTCAGGATGCTACAGGTGTGTTTGCACGAATACTTGCAATTTCTGGGGAATTAATTTTCTTAAGAAATTGATCTACAGATTTGTTAGTAATATTAAATTTTCCTGTATGTTTTGAACACATCTACTGAAGGGGTGTTTGCCTCTTCTGTGGCCTTAACCAAGCTCATGATTTGCATAGATGCTCTCTGACCCAAGCCCTTTTCTATTTTTAACTGCCAAGTTCTACACTGTGCAATACCATTTATTTGCATGTCCTCACTGCTCCTTAAGGTATGGTTCAGGAGGTGCTATGGTCTATGTGTGTGATCAGAGAAGGGGTTGTTGGCAGGAATGATCAGCAGCTCTTGCATTCTGATTCCAAAGATAGGTCATTTCTTGAGCTTTTGTGCCATTCAAGAAGTGACAGAGGTGCAGTTATCTAACCCTGCTCCACAAAGTTCACCCCTAAACCATGTCCTTCAACACCAGATGACCCTTAAACACATGGGTGGATGTGTTTAATATCCAGTCTAAACCTACCCTGTTGCAGCTTGAATTCATTCCCTTATTTTCTAGCAATTTCAACAGATTTGAGAAGAAAAAAAGTCCAAACACCTTTTGAGGAAATTAGTTGTTTCTAACATAATCCTGCAAAAATCTTTACATCAACAGCTGTATCTGAATTTCTTACTAATATTTTCTTAGACTTTTCTGTGAGTAGATAAATAGAAAATATTTTCATTTAGCAGTGGCTAAAGACTTACAAGACTGAAAGGGAAGGAGTGTTGTAGAGGTAGTGTTAACTCTATCAAAAAATGGTTAGAGTTAATGATAGAGTTAATGTTTGACCTCTCCAAAACTGCTCTCTGTAAGCATGGTTTTGGTGTTTTTTTTGGTTGCTTTTGTTGTTTTTGTTTTAAGTGTTTTCAGTGTATATATATTTTTTTATTTTTTTTTTTAATTATTATTTTTTTTTTAATTCATGTAATTGGAAACCAGAACTGCCTTTTCCAGTTGTGGGAGACTGGAGGAGATGAGACTCCTGGGATAGTAGATCTCTGAAAGACATGATTCATGTTTGCTTCTGTCTTTCCTGAGATGATCAGTTTAAAAGTAAATATTTTCAGATGAGGCTACTGCTTGTTTCTGTCACAGCTGCCATCTGTTTCCTACAGTGTTAATGATCTAGAACTATAGTTTGCTATCTGTGCTGGGAGTGTTGGATCTCTCACTTAAGTGGAAGGATTCTGGCTGAAATCAGACTGGGCCTCAGGTGCAGTATGGTTATATTCTTTTTCATTTCCTTCTGATTTAAGTAGAAGATGCTGTTGATTTCTTTTTACACTCAAGTGAAAATAGATGTTACAGGCAGTTGACTTGGAGGCAGAAGCTGGAATGAAAGAGGTCTATTTTGCTATTTTGAAGCAATGTGTCTGGTTTCTGCATGAATTAATTTCAGGAAGTTTTGCTACTTTTTTTTAGGTGGCCATAAGGTTTTCTGCTTTTTTCTCTCCCCTCCTTCTTTCTCTATATTTACTAGAAAACTTGGAAGTATTCACACAGGTAATGCTCTGACTCTGCTCTGATTGCAGTTGTCCTTGTCTCTCCCATCTCCTTGGTATGTTGAGGGGTCCAAGAACTTGAAGAGATCTGATGATACAAAGGCCACTCATGAATTAATTCCTAGCAGTGTGTGATTAACTGACTTCTAAGTAGATTGTTTTGAAAGGGACTCCTCTTACTGCTCATGAATTCTGAAAATTCAAAGGTGTTTAGAAAAAATTCTCCACTTATTCCTTTGCCCAATCCTGTCGTGCTCCAAATGAGTTGCTGAGGCAGGCAAATTACCAAATTTAATTTGACCTTCAGTTCAGAACAACCAAAAGATGATTCCATGCAGAATGTCATTTATTCTACCTTTAGCATGATTTCAGTGGTGGGGGAAAAAAAAGTCAATGTAAAACTTCATCCAAGCAATGCATGGGACATGCCATTTTAAAGTTTAAATGAATAAAATGTTAAATTAATATTAAATGTGCTCTGTCTCTCTCTGTCCATACAGAATATTGGGTCTTGCTTGTGATTTGGGTGGCAACTTTTGTACTGAAAGGTTAGTTTACAAACTAGGAATTACATCCAGATTGTGTTAGTAAACTTTAATCTAGGTCTGGTTATGAGAACTGATTTCACACAAGATCATTTGATTTTGGAAGTCTGAAGGAAAAGAACAACACATTGTGCAACAGGTCTGATAAATCCAGGCTTTCTGCATGCTTTACAGAAAGCATTTGATTATGTCATGAGCTGGAAGAGGAAAATGGAGTAACTGAGTTTTGGGCCATTGTCCTTTTGATAAGTCTTACACTGAGACTTTTATTTTTTTTAATGCTGTTAGAGGTGAACCTAATGTAATGATTTCAAAAAAAATCTGCATTCAGTGTTTCAGACAGGTTTTCACCAAAGAGACCTAAATACTAATCCTAATATTTAGTGATTTAGTAGTAATATCCCACCTATCAGAGTTGCAGTATTTAGCCACATTTACCACTACAGAGAAAGAGCTGTGATGAATGCTAAACCCAACTGTGTACTTACAGTATATTTTTTCCACTAAGGCTTTAGGACCTATACTTAAAAAATTACAAAAACCAGGCAGTGAATGTTCTTGACTTGGAGGAGTGGCTGGCACAGCAGCAGGGTGCATTATGTTGTGAATGTAGTTATTTGGCCTAATTCTGGTAATGTGAATTTCTTAGCCTTTCTTTTGCCCTTGAAAAGTTTTGCGTGTTTTCACCCTCCCTGAAGTACAGAGTCAGAAATTATACATTTAAAATACTGTGATATGAGGCTATTTTAATTAGCATAGGGGAATACAAGCTAGCAGAGTCCTGTCTTGTGTTCATTTGTCAGGTGTAGGTTGTTAAGTATGTTTTTCCAAAGACTTGGTGTAAGTGCTTGTTTGAGGGGGGAATAACCCCTGTTTCTGAATTGACTCCTACTTTGAAGGTGAATTTACTTCTTGCAAACCTTGCAGCACACTGAGTTTTTGTGTGTAGCCAGAATACACCTTGAATTTTTCTTGTTGTATTTTTGCTTCAAAAATTGCAAAATGAAAGCCAAGCACAATGTGAAGTTCAGTTATGCACTGTGGGTTTAACTGCTGCTGAAAATTACAGAGAATAATGATCCTTGTAGCTACTAATACACGTAGGCAGGTATAATTCCTGCTTGATTGTATCTTCCCACATTCCTCCACACAGCCACTTCTCATCCCAGGAATTTAAAACAACAAAAAAAAAAGTTTTAAAGGCTAGTACTGTGTTTGGGCTGAATATTTCCAGGCTCTCTGGCTTTGTGATTCAGAGCACACAGTTTAATATTATGTGTTGGGATCTCTCAGTAGTCAGCACTTACATGACTTATAATTAGTTGAAAATAGTATTTCAGGAGTAAAAGTGGATGGACAGTGGCATGTAGAATCAAGTAAGAACCCTACAGTTCCTATGTTAGAGTATTTCAGGCATGGGATATAACTGTGCAGCTTTTTCATTGTATTAGACAGTATCTTGGAATTTCAGGAAAAGTGTCCTCCAGAATACTCTGTAGATGTATCTGCAGCTATTTTATTCTATTTTTATTTCAGAGAGAAATGGATACAGATTAACAAGGTTGTTTTTTTTTATGTAGGACTTTTTGTTTGAAATTTTTGAGATCTGTGTTAAAAGGAAACTTGCCTTTAATATCTGAATGTGATTTATGCATAAAACAGGTCAGCTTTTTATTTTCTTGATCCAGACCAAATTAAAAGAAATCATTATACTTGTATTGATTCATGTAATGTCTAAGTCAGANTATGTGTTGAGAGGGAAATATATGTGAACCTTTTGATGAAGATTTATTTTAAAAAGGGGTGCTTTTAACATGACTTGAAGGAAAAAGATTCTGAAAGATTACTACTGCCATTCCAAGCCCACTTGCTAATAATGTAATATATTTCTCACTAATGATAGCTTAGTCTCCTTTAGTATCTGAGAAGAGTTTATTCTACTCATTGCTTATTTGTTTTGCCTAAGTACAGATAAATTACATAGCAAAATGAAAAACAGCTTTAATTTTATTTTTATTATATATCAGTATAAAACATTGATTCAGAAATTGCACAGTTTTGAACAAAGTAGTGCCCATCATTCCCTCAAAGTTGGTAGAAATTAGATGTTTATGAAGATAGAATTTAATCTTTACATGTTTTTGATGACTGACAATGTGCATTACTGTCAAAGTGCTGGATAGCAAGTAAAATTTTATAATGCAGGAATTTCTTGCATTGCAAAAGAAGTGCACTTGCTTGATGAAATATTTGCCTTGTTTTTATGTTGAGGGCTGTTCAAAATTTTGCTGGGATGGTGCCTTAAGCTTTTTGTAATGTGGTAGTGTTGTATTGAAATATTGCATGGTACACTAATGCTGTGTGAGGCATTGATTGCTCCTGGTGTTCCTGCACTGAACAAACTGAAATATTGTGTTTAGAGTAGTGCCCATGGTAATGCTGTATGAAGAGACTTAGCAGATAAAAATATATATATATTATATTTTTGAAGTGCTTGTCACTCTAAGGTCAAGGTCACTTGTGGATTTGAGAGGTGACTGCACTGCTGTCACTCACTTTACACAATATCTACCCAGACCTTTCACTAATACTGAAATAAGACAACCTCTTTAATATCAATACTAGGTTATATTGTTATAAAGCTGGGTTTGACAGCATTGCCTTTGGTGTTTTGTTTTGGTTTTTTTTGTTTTGTTTTTTTTTTGAGGGTTTTGTTGTTCTGTTTCTTTGATTCTTGTCCTTTGTACTACTATGGAGATGATTTGTGGAATAGTCTGAATGAGACATTCCTGTTGTCAAGATGATGTTGTGGTATGGAGCTGGTTCTGTCATACCTGCACACAACATCATAAGAAAGAGATGTCAAATTATTACTTTTTTTCCCACCTCTGATGATACATCACAATTTCAGTCTTGTTTATTGTTCGTATTATTGTTTTTATTATTTTAATTGATGAAGCTTTGTGTAAAGCTCAGCTTGCAAAATGTCACAATGGCTGTGTATGTTGTTTGAATCCTCTCAATGGTTCTTCCTGTAATTCTTCCTCAAATTATATTTTGCTCTGCTTCAGACTTTATTGTAAATCTATAACCTGAGCTAATGTATCAAATTGCTTGTTTGTCTCATTGAAATTTCAGGTTGGTCAAATACCAGGAATGTGAAAAGCTAAAGGTGAAATAGTTGAAAAAACATGATCTTTTTGTAACACAGAAAGAAGCAGAATCAACTGCATCTTCTATAAAGAGAAGCAATCATAATGAATGCATTAATAGCTAATCTTGTATTTAAAGTCTTAGGTAACAAAGATAGCCATGTTTACTGATTAAAAACAGATTATTGGCTAGCAGAGACACAACGTTAAATTGTCATGAATGGATGTGGTGTTCCTTGACTTCAGCAAGGCTTTGGATACTGTATCCCATGGGATCCTCACAGNGGCATGGAACTTATTCAAACATGAGCTTTTCTTAAAATGCCTTCTAAAACCCTTTTTTTCTTAGTGGAAAGATGTTCTTGCTAGATAATACTTTCTGGTGTAATTTTATATGCTTTTATGTGTTGAGAGGGAAATATATGTGAACCTTTTGATGAAGATTTATTTTAAAAAGGGGTGCTTTTAACATGACTTGAAGGAAAAAGATTCTGAAAGATTACTACTGCCATTCCAAGCCCACTTGCTAATAATGTAATATATTTCTCACTAATGATAGCTTAGTCTCCTTTAGTATCTGAGAAGAGTTTATTCTACTCATTGCTTATTTGTTTTGCCTAAGTACAGATAAATTACATAGCAAAATGAAAAACAGCTTTAATTTTATTTTTATTATATATCAGTATAAAACATTGATTCAGAAATTGCACAGTTTTGAACAAAGTAGTGCCCATCATTCCCTCAAAGTTGGTAGAAATTAGATGTTTATGAAGATAGAATTTAATCTTTACATGTTTTTGATGACTGACAATGTGCATTACTGTCAAAGTGCTGGATAGCAAGTAAAATTTTATAATGCAGGAATTTCTTGCATTGCAAAAGAAGTGCACTTGCTTGATGAAATATTTGCCTTGTTTTTATGTTGAGGGCTGTTCAAAATTTTGCTGGGATGGTGCCTTAAGCTTTTTGTAATGTGGTAGTGTTGTATTGAAATATTGCATGGTACACTAATGCTGTGTGAGGCATCGATTGCTCCTGGTGTTCCTGCACTGAACAAACTGAAATATTGTGTTTAGAGTAGTGCCCATGGTAATGCTGTATGAAGAGACTTAGCAGATAAAAATATATATATATTATATTTTTGAAGTGCTTGTCACTCTAAGGTCAAGGTCACTTGTGGATTTGAGAGGTGACTGCACTGCTGTCACTCACTTTACACAATATCTACCCAGACCTTTCACTAATACTGAAATAAGACAACCTCTTTAATATCAATACTAGGTTATATTGTTATAAAGCTGGGTTTGACAGATTTGCCTTTGGTGTTTTGTTTTGGTTTTTTTTGTTTTGTTTTTTTTTTGAGGGTTTTGTTGTTCTGTTTCTTTGATTCTTGTCCTTTGTACTACTATGGAGATGATTTGTGGAATAGTCTGAATGAGACATTCCTGTTGTCAAGATGATGTTGTGGTATGGAGCTGGTTCTGTCATACCTGCACACAACATCATAAGAAAGAGATGTCAAATTATTACTTTTTTTCCCACCTCTGATGATACATCACAATTTCAGTCTTGTTTATTGTTCGTATTATTGTTTTTATTATTTTAATTGATGAAGCTTTGTGTAAAGCTCAGCTTGCAAAATGTCACAATGGCTGTGTATGTTGTTTGAATCCTCTCAATGGTTCTTCCTGTAATTCTTCCTCAAATTATATTTTGCTCTGCTTCAGACTTTATTGTAAATCTATAACCTGAGCTAATGTATCAAATTGCTTGTTTGTCTCATTGAAATTTCAGGTTGGTCAAATACCAGGAATGTGAAAAGCTAAAGTGGAAATAGTTGAAAAAACATGATGAACTTTTTGTAACACAGAAAGAAGCAGAATCAACTGCATCTTCTATAAAGAGAAGCAATCATAATGAATGCATTAATAGCTAATCTTGTATTTAAAGTCTTAGGTAACAAAGATAGCCATGTTTACTGATTAAAAACAGATTATTGGCTAGCAGAGACACAACGTTAAATTGTCATGAATGGATGTGGTGTTCCTTGACTTCAGCAAGGCTTTGGATACTGTATCCCATGGGATCCTCACAGCCAAGCTTGAGAAGTGTGGATTGAGTCATGGTGCAGTGAGGTGGATTGGGAAGTGGCTGAGGACAGAGCCCAGAGAGTTGTGGTCAGTGGAGCAGAGTCTGGCTGGAGGCCTGTGACTAGTGGAGTCCCCCA
>VYZU01052806.1:20392-49905 GCA_013401355.1 Ceyx cyanopectus | reverse complement strand
GCCCATGAACCTGGAGACTGAACGGGACAGGCGTATCAGCACCGGCGGCCGCCCCGTCGGAGCCGGCGGCCCCCCCACTCCCTCCCGCCCCTTACCGCCGTCCCTCATCCGCCACCCCTCGCCTTCACTTACTGCTGGAGTAGCGGGGGTCGCCGCCTGTCCCGTACCAGCCGCCTCCTGCCGCCGCTCCACTCCTCATCCCCTCGGGGTAGGCGGGCAGCTCACCCATGTTACCCAACCCGCCGTTGCAGTAGCCCCCGACGGCACCGTGCGGGAACTGGGAGACGCCGTGGGGCATGTGGTAGGCTGTCGCCCCGGTGGGACCCGCCACGACGTGCTGCGGAACGGCAGCGGCGGAGGGCACCTGCGGCTGGCGGTAGGGCCCGAGGGGTGCGCCCAGCCCGCCCGCCCCGTCCATGCCGCCGAACTTCTTGTAGCTTTCCTCCATCGGGCTGAGAATGTCGGTCACCGAGAAGGGCGTCGTGTGCTTGGGGCTCAGCGACATGACGGGACGGGCTGGGGCCGGGCCGGGCGACGCCGCCGGAACCGGCGAGCCGTCCGCGGGCGAGGTGCGGCGGCCACCAGCCCCGGCCTCCGGTAGCTCGCCGTTTCTTTTAGCCCGGAGCCGGGTTTACGCCAAACACGGGGGGGCGGAGCGAGCGGCACCGGCGGGGGTGAGCGGCGGCGGACGGCCCCGTGTCCTCCCCGCCTCCCGCCGCCCTCCCCGGCCTCCTCCTCCCGCACATTGTCCTGCGCCCGCCGGCCGGCTTTTAAGCTCGGCCACCCCGGGGCGGCTCCGAAGCGGTTCCGAGCGGCCCCGGCCGGGTCCAACCCCGCCGTCCTGGCTCGTAAGTACTTCTCTCCCCTCGACTACGGTGCGCTGCGCGGCAGGGGGGCGCGGTTTGCCCTTCTCTGTGCCTTTCCTCTCCAAAATAAACCACCCCTGGGGCAGTGCGACCCATGCTGCAGCGCGGACCCCGACCCGACGGAGCGGGCCCGACGGCACAAGCCGGGGAAACCCATCTCCCAGACATGTTCACCGGGGCTGGGCAGCTCCAAGCCGGGGCAAGGCAGTGGGCTGATCCCGGCCTCTCGGGGTGGCGTAACAGAGCCCCGGGGCATCAAACTCCCCTTCAAGGATGATACTTAGTTTGCAGTTTGGGATTTGTTATTTGGGTTATGTTTTTGATTGTTTGCGGGCTATTTTTTTGTTGTTGATTTTTTTTGTTGTTGTTGTTTTGGTTTGGGGAGGTCGTTGTTCATTTGTTCGTTGGTTTTGAGGCAACGAAATATTCCCACGGGGCTGCCCGTGACCCCGGCTGGGGACCAGGGCAGACACGGGACACGCTTCTCCGGTCCCGGGCTGCGCCGAGTTCGGCGGCAGGACCCGGTGGCCGTTGGGGCTGCCTCCTGCCCATTCCCTGCCGCTCCCGGCAGACAGGACGGAGCTGAGAGCACGTTTAGACAGACCGAGAGGCCAAGCTTTCCTCCTGAGCTCCCTGGGCACCGAGGGATAGTGTGGGGCAAGGGCGAGGGTCTGGAGGGTGCTGCGGAGCGACTCCACGGCGTGGCCGGCGTGTGCCGACCCAGAGCTCCGCACGCCTTTGCGCGGATACAGGCGCTTTGCCCGTACATTGCTAATTGTGCACATCCGGAGCGTCAGGGTGCGGACTAGTGTCCCCTGGGGTGCCAGCCCACCTGCACAGGCTGGTGCACCCATCTGTGCGCAGACCCCGTGGCTGGGGAATTAGCAGAGCTGTGAGTTCTATACACAGATAAGTGGAACTCATCAGGTGTGATAAACAGTACCGACTGTGCACCCCCCAGACGTCCTTGTCTCTGCTCCCAGTTTGTCCTCCATGAGGATCTGAGCCCCATTTTGCGGAGCCGAAGGTGTCCCACAGCTCGGGACCAGACTCTTCCCTTCCCCAAGCTCCATCCTTTTCATGACCCTTTTGGTTTTAATCGCTGAGCAATGCACCTCTAGCTCTGGTGTGATTGTCAGAGAAAATTAAAAGAAAAAAATCAGAACGCCATTCTGCTTCTTAAAGTTTGAGCTCCCTCTTCCCCTAAATCCTGAAGCCCTGGGTGCAGGGTGGTAGTTAAACATGCTCAGACCTCTGCATGGCTACTGCTCTTGTTGTTCATCCTCCTGAAACTCCCACTCCCCATCAATTTTACCTTCTTTATTCAGTCACAATTTTCCCACAGTTCAGGCAGAATTCCAGACACTTGCATTATTTTCCGCTCTCTCCTTAAAAAAACAAAATATTTGAAACCCTTCTCCATTGCTACCTGCTGTTGGGAGATTAATGGAGGGCTTGTGGCCACCCATCTCACCACACTATGTCACTGCAGCTGGAGATCACCCATCAGTGAGACTCTCCTTCTCATCAGGGCATCCTGGAGTGGGGAGCACAGCTGTGCTCACTTGCCCTGAAGGATGGGGCTCTGCAGCAGAGCTGCCAGTGTCTGTTCCCACCAGCATGAGCATTTCCAGTCACTAGTGGTACAGCTGCACTGCTGAGCATCCTCATCCTCTGAGCTCAGCTCTTACTTCACCAGAATCTTCCAAAGGAGCTGATGGAAACTCCCTCCTTAGAGGCTCACTTCTGTTCTTGGGCCATTGGCCCAGCAGATGGGTAATAACCAGAGGCCTGAGCCCCCTGTCCAGTTGGGATGAGAAAGGGGGGACACTGCAGGGACAAAAAGACCTGAGGTTACCCAGTAGCTTAGCAAACCAAGGATCCTGCAGTAGTGCTGGTTCCATGGGGGTGAGACCCCTGGAAGCTGGATGAATGGGTTAGCAGGCAGAAAAAGGGTGAAGGGGTGAGTACGATTGGCCCCATGCACCTGAGCCTGATTGGGGTGACCCAGGTTCTGGGAGGGTCTGACAGAAATGCAGTGGTCCATAACAACTTGTGTGATAAGCACAAGTTCCAGCTGCTGCAATCCATGTTTAAAGACCCAGATGTTGAACTGGGGACATAAAAGGAGTCTGTCCAGCAGGACAGCAGCCCAAACAGGGTGACCTGGGTGGAAAATGATCCCAAACACCACATCTCCTGCTCAAGTAGCTGAGGTGAGGAACTATGTGGGGTGTTTCACCAGTGACAGGGCTGGGATGAGGCTTGGGGTCTGTGTTGAGTCTCTGGGGGTTCAGCAGAGACTGAGTTGCGTGCTGCTTCTTCAGTGACCTGGGGGACAATTCATGGAGGGTAGAGGCTGCTCCTCCCTTCACCCCTTACAAAGCCAAGGGGAAGCGCAGCCTGCAGGGAGCTGAAAGAGACACAGCCAACCGAATTCCATGTTTCTTTTGCACTGAAAATATCCTAGAATATTTCCCAGATGAGCAGTGTGATTTTTATTTTTTTTTTTTAGAAAAAGTGTAAGATTGTAATATTTTCATCATTTCTTAAACCAGGCATTGTAACTTCCCTGAAACAGAGCCTTTTGGATGGGTCAGTATCAAATATTTGAGTCTTGTTGACATGAAGTATAGAAGTGATTTTTCCCTTTAACAGAAACCCAATGTGCTTCTTTGTTCCTTGGGTTTTCTAGAAAGATGGGGACAAAAAGTTTCATTTTGTTAGAGAGCACTGGATTGTCATTAAAGAAAATCCTATTGAAACAGCATGTTTCAAACACCCACGAAAAAAAAATCCGTTAAAATCTTCCTCATTTACAGAATGTATGCTTTTCTAACTTAGTTGGTCATTACCTAGAAGTGCTGTGCAAAAGTGGACTGGGTTCTCCCATATCCCGGGGAAACTAAGCTGCAGATTTCAAGCAAAGTCGTTTCAGAAGCAGATTTTCAAAAAAACAGGTCTAATGCAACAACACTGACAGTGATGGGAAATAGCTTACTGAGAAGTCAAACTATCAGGTTTTGGTTGTTGTTTTTTTTTACATTATTTTTTCCTGGCTTCTTTATCACAGCACTTCCACAGAAGGTCATCTTCATTTAAAGCTAGGAGAGTGTGGGTATTATTTCAGAGACCAGTTTGCTTTCTGGTAATAATGACATATTTTGGCCATATGGCTCATTTCCACACACAGGTTGCTCTTGCCATTCAGGACAGTGCCTATTATGGTAAATATGTTGACCTTGGCAAGATACAATTGACATATAGATAGTGGCCGATTTTTTTGGGGGGCGTGTTTCAATAACCCAGTATAAATGCTAATTTATTTCTGTGGCAGCTTGCCTAAAAGCAGTAGTTTCTTCTAAATAATCAGCAATAGCCACTCATCGCCCAGTTACAGCGTTCTGATCGCATCTGATGGCGGCTTGCCTTGTTTCACCTCTTACCAATCATTTGCAGAGATTAAAAGGGTCTTGGAAATGGAAGTTTAAAGAATTGCTTTCTAAAGATACAGATTGAGAAAGGAACCTGGGGTTTCCAGCGCACTCTAAAATAATTTCCTCAGAAAGCCCAGATTTAGTAGTTTTAAGTATTGCTAAATGGCCTGTTCATGGGGAAAGAAATACATTTGTGTGGCGTGAACAGATCTCTGCTCCTGCTGCAGATGTTGGTCTCACTGCTGTCACCCAAGCTGGGGCTCGTCTCCTTTTTCAGGCAAAATCAAGCACTTCGGAAGTAAATGTGGGCAGGAATTAGCAGCTGGGTGTTTGCTCAGGGGGTTGGTGTTCACCGAGAGGAGTGCTGTGGGGATGCCACCATGAAGGGTGTTGCAGATTTGGGGTTTTGCTCTTACTAAAGCCAGTGGTAGATTATAGGGGTGGTTATTCTTACTGTGCCTGACATCTATCCACTCTTGAGGTTGCCTTCACCCTACACAATAATTACCATCAGATGGTTACCATTTATAATATTTTTCCTTGTGACTGTAGGTTTTATGATACTTTATGTATGGCTTTATGATACTTTCTGTAAAAAATACCAAAACAAAACACTGAAAATATTGGACTTCACAAATCCTTCCCTGAAAGTCCTGCTTGCTAGATGGACATTTTTGTCTGTAGCCATTTACCACACTGTTAATTAGGGGTGTGGATGAAAATACTAACAAACCTTCCTAGTTTCCTTCTGAATCACTGGAGAAGATGCTGAGCAGCACAGGACATCTCTAGAGACACCCTGGGGTTGAACAGTTGCAGCCATCACCTGTCACTGATCTTAACAAGGGTTACATTGATTCCAGTTCAGGGAATTCCCCAGCCCTGGGTTAGGTGCTCTCAGCAGTTGCCTCCTTTAAGCATGTGCTTCCCTCTTTGAAATAATTACAAGATTGTTCACCCTGATATGTTTTGCACATTAACAGGCACTGACTCTTCTGCCAGCTTCTGGTTATTGTGTTTCTTGCCCATTTTCCATGCTCTTGAGCTGACAGAGATGAATCACAGCCTGCATAGGTATGGGTTGTTATCAGGAGCTTTGACTGACTCCTTCAAGTTTATTAAGGGCCATGGGCAAGGAGGTGTTGTGGGTTTTGCCCCAGTCAGGCTTTAAGCGGCTATTGCTGTGGCAGGACAACCTAGTTTTCTTCCGGCATGTGGAAAGGAATGTTTGTAGCTACAGAGATCCTAGGTAAATGCTTCGTGGCCTTGCATCTGTCTTGGAAAAGTTTCTGGCAAGAGAAGTGTGATGGTGAAAGGTGATGTGAGCAGAGCTGTCCCCCGTGGAGCTCTTGGGTTCAGGGAATGTTGGTCCTTACAGTTAAGTGCAATATCTAAGAGCTGCTTTTAATGTTGTCCCAATTACTGATGTAGTAGAAAATTGTCTAGTGCTGTGCGATGGTGGCATCTCATCCAGCTTTTCCTCAAATAGTGTAATGTAAATATTTGTTTTGCATCCCAGCCTTTTTAGCAAGGTTCACTGAAACTTGCTCTGCTGCTAGCTATCAGTGGGCCAGTGCTGCTGGGGGCTCCTTTGTGCTGTGCTGCAGCAGCTTGGCTGGCTTCCCCTTCTCTCTTTGTTGATACTGTGTTCTTTCATTTTGCATTGTTTCCCTTTCCTTTTTAATTAGTAGAGTTGAATAACAAGGCTGGCTTTCCTTGCCATTGCGCTGCGTGGGGCTTAATGTTTTCTCTGTAAAATCTGGGCTCCTCAGTCACTGCTCAGGGTATTTTCTGTTACTGTTCAAAATTTTCCCTTGGTGCATGTTGTTTGTCACCCCTTCTGGCTTGGGAAGGGGAGCCTTTTAACATAGGACATGCCTGTTTGTCCATCCACATGTTCTGCATAGCACTGGCAGAGGGATTATCCCATGTCTTTGTGATCCTTGGTGGCTGGATTAGATGTGTTCCCAGGATGCCAGGGCTTGGCTAGACTTCTGCAGTGCTGGGGTGAATTTTAAGGATGATCTCCTGCTCTGCTTTGTCACCTAGGGGAGATCTTGTGATGTGGAGGCTGCCCATGTCCATGTGGTTTCTTCCCTCTGTTGAAGATGACTCAGTGGTTTCCCCCCAAACTCTCTTATTTACGTGTTTTACTAACTTAACCCTAACGTTTTGTATCCCTATGTCCATTCACTCCCACACTTAGTTCAGAGAGCTGATCTCTTTGCCTGCCATCACTGCTGGTTTGCCAGCTTCTGACCCCTAGTTTGTACTGGTGCTTGCTGTAACTGCTAGGTCCTTGCTTGCCTGAGGGTTTCATGGCTGTGTGCTGCTTTCCTTCCATGAGGCAAAACAATTCTGGAGTGCAGGAAGGCCCTTGGGCACTGGTCTCTGTGCACTAGTTCATATTGCAAAGAGTTTATTTAGCAAACTGTACAAAAAAAGTTCTATGTTAATGGGGAGGATTAAGGAGTCAGAGGCCACCCATATCTAGCCTAGATAGTAGGTTGAGAAGTTATTCTTCAGACAGGGAGTTGATTCTACAAAAAGCCCCAGATAGTCATTTGGTAGCACACAGGTTTTCTCTGGAAAGTGCAAAGCAGGATGAAAACCCCCTCCATACCCATTTGATGACATCTAATTTCTCATGTTGGCATCCTTATGTTGGTATGTGGTCAAGATGACTCTGTGTTAGATTCATTGTGAAGAAATTGCGAAGTAGAGAGATGTCATGAAGAATCCTTTCCATTACCTTTGAAGTCAGAATGATATTCCTGGTATAATTCAAAGTAACCACAGTTACTTGGAGCCCTGGCTTCCAGGAGGCTGAGTAGAGCAAGGTGCCAACCAGAGTGGGGAGAAAACACCTCTTCTGGAGGAAGTTTTCCTGCAAGCCCTGTGGAGCAGAGTTGTGCCTGATGGGCACAGTGGGTGCAGGACCTGGCACAGTCTGGGGCTGGGGAAACTTGTTTCCCTTTGTTGTGGTAAGCGAGGAAAGCTGGTCCTGGAGGTTATGTTCAACAGATGTGGGTGCTGCTGTGAAATGCCCCTGAGCTGTGAAGCTAGACTTGAAGGGTGTGGATCCTCTGCCAGTTTCATGTTGTTGATTAAGTGAAGGGAAGCTGAGGAGCAGCTCCTGCTGTCCCCAGGAGAGCATAAAGTAGTGTGGGTGTGTGAGGTGAGTTTGGTTTGGGAGGTGAGGATTACAATAGGGTCATCAATGATTGACAAAAGCAGTGGATAAAAGGGTAGAAATATTGTCCTCTCTCCAGCCAGCTCTGCTTCTGGACCATCTCAAGTCATGACCATGCAAAGGGCACCTGAACTTGTGTGTGTGTGGGTGTGCTGGCTCCCCAGTCAGCTGTTCTGACTCAGCTGCCTGAGGCTTTTGAGTGCAGGTCCTTGGGGCCGCTGGCATGGAGCCAATAGCAGTGGTGATATTTGCTGCAATGGGAGGTTTGGAATATGCAGAATAAAAGAACAAATGTTCTCAAGAAATCAGAAGGGGATAATGGAGCCACCAGAAGGAGTTTTCTAAAGAAAAAATATTATGTCTGAGCTTTTACTTTTAATTAAGTTATGCTAAGGGAAGCCAGTGTGTGCAAGATGACTTTCAGTATTGGCTACTGGGAATTAAGAGGCAACACTTTAATTTACCAGGCTAAGCTTGGGTCCAAATGCTGTCACATGGACTGAGTGGAGCTGGGCTAGCATGGGAGGGGGTGGCTAGTCATAGGGTGTAAGGTGGCCTTTGCCTGGGAGAGGGAGTCTCTGTGCCCTGCTTGCCTCATTTCTCTGCCCTTTTGTGCAGAGGGAGGATTTTTTAGGCTCCCCCATGCCTGCTTGGGGGGGTCCAGGGTGTCTGACAGTTTATGTTATGTGAGTGGGGGTTTTCAGACATCATGATAAACCCTGGTGAAAAATCAACAGGAGTCATACTTCTAACTGGGAGGTAGTTTCTGCAAGAGCATCAGGCACTTCAGGGTTCAATCTCATGCTGCTAGAGTGCTCTGACCCATCCAGAGTACCTGTGCACTCTGTAGTTGGGTACTGACTCTTCTTGGTGTTGTTGGGTGCCTGTCAGCATTTCCAGGTACTGAAGCAACTTTATAAATCCCACTACGGTGATGCCAACTCCAGGTTGAGCACTGGGAAGCCACATTGACATTTTGCTGTACTCTGCTGTGCCACCCTGCCTGGCTTGGCCAGGGTTAGTAGCTAGACTCAAAGTTATCACCAGGGAAATGACCTTTGGGGTTTGGAGGGTGGTGGGGTGTGGGGTGTCCTGCTGATGCCTTCCCAGCTTCTGTAACAGGCTTCTGAATCCTGAGATGTGGTGTCTCCAGGCTGAGCTCTACACTGTGCAGTAACATAATGACTGATGAGCAGAAAGCAGCAATTATTTCTCTGCTCTCACCCACAGAAGGCAGCACTTTAAGAGGATAAAAAGAAAAACAAATCTGGAAACGTCACATTTTTGAAGTGCTGAAACATGTCATCGACAGGCCAGGAATGTTAAAGCAGTGGAGATAAAGGGAAGTTTAATACTTGAACAAAACATCCAAGCAGATGTTTGAGAGGTGATGGCCTCTTCCAGATTGTGTTAATAAAAGATTTCATGAGGTTAAAAAAAGAGGAAACTTAAGTTAAGGACCTTCTCCTCTCTGCTATGTGTTTTCTCATCCCCAAGGCTATACTCTCTTTCAGACTCTGGGTTACTGCTCCAGTTCATTGTTTTCTTCCTTCACTGCTGCACGTGCTGCATAGGCTCTGACCTGTGAGTGTCACAGGTTTCCTGGTGGTGCTTGTCACCATGGAGTTGCAGTCTGCAAAGCAATAGTGGCATTTAAAAAATAAAGGGAAAAAAACCCAAACAAACCCCAAACAAAACAGCAAAACCAAAAACCAAGCCAACAAAACAAACCAACAAGAAAGACTTAAAAAGCAGCACTGCCTTCCATAACTAGCAAAGCAGAAAAGGTGGCACCAATGGCAACTGCTACCTGAGATGCTTTGGAGGTGGGTGGTGGCAGAAGGGCTTCATTTCTCTGGTTACTCATCTCTGAAGATTTCCTTTAGGTGGGTGGGAGAAAAGGAGGGAGCTATGGGTGCCTGGACACTATGTGTGAGAGGACCTATGGACACCTGTAAGTTTCCCCCTCTTTTTTTTTTTTTTTTTTTTTTTTCTTCTCCCCTACAGGAAATTGCTCTATTCTAGAGCTCTTGGGCCATTCAGGGTGGGAACCATGAATCCCAGAGCTATTTATTTATGGAGTGGGAAACTGAACTGTGCCTGGGCTGCTCCATTATGTTGTGTGAGCTTAAGAGGGCTGAGCCAGAGCCCACTGTAGGGTGTAAGGTGCCCTGTGCAGAGCTGTCCTTTGCTGGGCTCCAAGTATGGGTGAGTCAGGCCCGCAATTCCTGAGACCACTGGGCATATCTACTCAAGGGGCAAGGCTAGTGCTGAGTATCTTCTTGGGGAGTTTTTTGGGTTTTTGCTCTTGCCAAGAGCCAATCTTGATGATTTAATTATTTCTTTTAAAATTAATGTTGCATGTAAGGCACTGGGTTTGACCCAGGGCTAAAATCCCTGGTCTCTGTTGGTCCATGAGGGAGCTGGTAACTCTGTATGCTGACAGGTGGGATGTGGTTGCTATCCATGTGTAGTTTTTGAAAGCTTCAGGTGTGAAAGATGGCTGTGTCTTCATGTTTACTCTATGTAAGAGGGAGCTGTGTTGTGTAAGGCTCTGGGAAGCTGTTTGATGTCCACTGTTATTGTTGAGCTCGCTAAAAAAGCAGAAATAAAGTGTCTTGATGGATTGGGGAAAGGTAGCAACAATGTTGTCCGTCTGGGAAGCAGAAGGATTTGGGTCTGAGCCCTGTGACCCACTGGGGCGGAACCCACAGTGGTACAGGGGATCTAAGCAGTGAGATCACTGCTTGGTGTGAGCTTCTGCATGGCTCCTTGGGGAAGA
This sequence comes from Ceyx cyanopectus, assembly GCA_013401355.1. Classification (NCBI taxonomy): domain Eukaryota; kingdom Metazoa; phylum Chordata; class Aves; order Coraciiformes; family Alcedinidae; genus Ceyx; species Ceyx cyanopectus. Next base: position 39,627 of record VYZU01052806.1, on the reverse strand, counting down.
TGCCAGCAGCATAATCATTCCTCTAGGATTCTGAGCTTACTGCTAAGTTATGGAGATCTGGGGCTCCATCATGTGGTCCCTGTCATAGGAAATCCCCCAAAATACTCCCACCTGGGCAGGCTGGCACAGCAAGCACACACACTGTTGTGGAAGTCCTGTCACTTGAATATTTATAGCACCTTGGCTATGTTCATTCTAGCATTAAATTACTAATTAATTATGACATTTGTACTACTACATTTTTCCACTGTGAATCCACAGAACCTGGTAGGCAGTTAATCAGCTCTCTCTATGCAAAGGGTACTAAGAAAAAAATAATTGCTTGAGGAATCATTGCTGCATTCTCAGAAAGGTCTTACCTATGAGCTGGCTTTAAAGCTGGTGAGATTTGTACTTTGAAAGATGGCTCTGTGTAAGGCAAATCTTTTGGCAGAGAGATTTGAGGGAAAGGTTATCTTAGAGTTGTGACTTAGTGGGTGTTATTTAGTTCTTGTAAATTCAAGGGAAATCAATTATCTAAATAGCTCCTGTTCCAGGATGGGTTTCTTTATTATTTTAAAAATATATACTCGTCTTTGTCTTCATGTTGATGTTGTACAGCCAACAAACCTGAGACTGTGGAAGGGGATCCATCCTCCAGGCTTCTTGAAGCTGTTGCCTGGGAAAGGGTGAGGATCTTCAATGTAAAAGTAGATTTATTGGAGGGAAAAAAAAAAAAAAAAAAGAAGAGCTGTGGGAGGAATGGTGCTTACAAGCAGCCCCAGGTTTTGTACACTTGTCTTCTGCTACCAGATGTAGCCTTTCCTCATGAGCACACACATCTAAGCCACTCACAGGGTTCTGTGACAATTCTGAAAGCGCTTTTGTATTGGCAGTTATGCTGTGTCCTGCTTATAGAGTTGCCCAGGCTTTGGGGTCTCTGTGGCTTTGGGGGGCATTTCCCTGTGGCACGTCCCTCAGAGGGTTTGGCAGCATGTCGTAGGCCAAGCAGGAAGGTGGGGCAGTTGCTCCTGTTTCTCCCTTCTTTACAACTGAAATGCAGCCTTTTTTTTTTTTTTTTTTTTTTATGGACCTGACAAATGTTGGGCATTGCTCTTTGTGTTTCCTGGCTTCTCCTATAACAAGATGTATTGGGTTTGATTGAGATGGAGTTTGTGACCACTGCAGGCTCCTTGGGATGTGGAGCAGGTTTCTATTTTTTGGGCAAGAAAGACAAGAAGGGAAACAGAATAATGAAAATGCTGTTTGCACCTGTGGGGATAAACAGGCATTTTCTTAAACAGATTGAAACCTCTAGCAGTTACACGTGCCCTCAGTGCTCCCTTTGAGAAACTTGTTTTATTAACAGATAGTTACATGTTGAGGTTATAGAAGGAGCATTACAGTAATGGAGTTGACATCTATATAATGGAGTTGACATTTTATTGAAAAGGAAAAAGAAAAAACCTTAACAAACAGAGTTCCCCTCCCTCCCCCTTTTTTATTCCCTTATTTTGCTATCATCAGTTGCAATAAGGTGCACAAACTTTCAGCAGCTGTCAGTGCTAGCAATTCAATAAAATTTCTTACAACGACAGGTGCTTCAGGAATGTTAGCGGGACTAATCAGTCTGCAGTAAACTTGAACTTTGCTGAGAAATCAAGGCAATATCTTGTACAACAGCAAATCATAACAATTTGAATCAATTCTTGGCAGCGCGCTCTTATTAACTGTTAGGCACAGTCTTGGTTTCCAGTTTGTGTCAGAAGCTTTTAGCAAGAAGCTCAGCACAGGGACCTCTTCCTGGAGGACAATGCATCATTTCTAAACCATCTTAATAGGTGGGCTTTGCTCCATTGTGGCCACTGGTTAGACTCTGTGGCACTTTTGCTTTGAACATGACTGGGATGAAAAGAAATTCCTTGGGTGACACTTTTATAAGAGTGGGTTTGGGATAGAAGGGATGAACAGGTCCATCTGGGCTTATGGAGATGAAAAAAAAAATGACAGAAGAAGAAAACTGCCAACAGGTATATTATTTTTTTTTCTTATTAAAAAAAAAATAAATGTGTGGAAACACAAAAGAATTTTGGTCTCTGAGCCCAGAAGAAATGTTTCTTTGATCTTGATCTCCAAGAGTGTATTTTTGGGATTCCCATAATAACTCACAACAGCACTTGTTCTGGGTGTAGCAGAAGGATCATTTAGGAAAAATAAAAGCTCTTGGCTCCCAAAATGCCTTTCAGAAGTAATATGTTTTTAATTAAGAAAAGTTACAAGTCCCTTAGCTTCTGCTCTTCCCTCTACACTGTAATTTAAGTTTTTTTCTGGTAACTTGGGTTACTACAGCCCATTGACATTTGTATTTCTAATGTAATAATCAAATGATAAAATACAGAGATTACATTTGGATCAACACATTCACTTCTTAAACCCTGAAAGTAATTATCTTTTCTCATGTACAACGAAATGAAAATATTATTGTATTAACTATTANCTGGTAACTTGGGTTACTACAGCCCATTGACATTTGTATTTCTAATGTAATAATCAAATGATAAAATACAGAGATTACATTTGGATCAACACATTCACTTCTTAAACCCTGAAAGTAATTATCTTTTCTCATGTACAACGAAATGAAAATATTATTGTATTAACTATTAGCAGCTCTATCATCTGGATGTCAGCTGGTGGCACCACTTGCAATGTCATGTGCTGCTGTAGACTTAAACCTCAAAGCTGAAAACTTTCTGGGGAGCTGTGGGTGATCCCAGTTCAGGAACCATGGCATATAAAGCACACAGCTCTTCCTAGCAGGTGATAATTGGCTCAAGTGTTCATGATGTGATGATGCTCTTTGAGACTTCATGGATGAATGTGTAGCTAAGGTCTGTTTTGCTCCATTTCTGATGTCTAATGGAGAACTTTTTGGAGCTGTGCAGTTGAACTGAGCCCCTTGAGACACCCCAGGGTGCCCAAAGTGAGACTTGATCTTAGCTGGGGCTGCTTCTTGACCTACTAAATTCAAAACCACAGCACAGAGAAAACCATTAAACCTTTCAAGAGCTTCTTATGAATTCCTATAAAATGGAGAGAAGGCAATTAATGGTGTGTCAAGGCTGGAGCTGTTCCCAGCCATTGTGTGCCTGTCTGCACTGTGTTGATGGTGCAATGATCAGCCTGTCCCAAGTCAAGGTGGAGCAAACCACAGGACTGAGCTTAAATGGAAGATTAAGTTCTGGCTGTGTGAGGCTTAACCCTGAGAGCATTCCTGCATACTTCTGTGTGTTGACAGCTTTGATGCTGCTTGGAAGCAAAAAGCTCTTGGACTTTACATCATATTTGAAATATAGGTGAGCACTGTCATTCATGATGGGTAAATAACCTGGATGATTTCCTGGCAAAGAGGTCCTATCTCCTGTGAGGTGCTGGGGTGAGATGAATCAGAATCACAGTCACAGAATGTTAGGGGTTGGAAGGGACCTAGAAGATCATCTAGTCCAACCCCCCTGCCTGAGCAGGATCACCTAGACCAAGTCACCCAGGAACAGATCCAGGTGGGTCTTAAGTGTCTCCAGAGAAGGAGACTCCACAACCCCCCTGGGCAGCCCGTTCCAGAGCTCTGTCACCCTCACTGAGAAAAAGTTCTTCCTTGTGTTGACCCTAAACCTCTTGTGCTCCAACTTGCTCCCATTGCCTCTTGTCCTGTCATTGGGTGACATTGAGAAGAGTCTGGCTCCATCCTCACTATGCTCACCCTTAACATATTTATAGACATTGATGAGTTCTCCCCTCAGTCTCCTCTTCTCCAGGCTAAAGAGCCCCAGCTCTCTCAGCCTCTCCTCATAAGGGAGATGCTCCACTCCCTTAATCATCTTGGTAGCCCTGCACTGGACTCTCCAGTAAATCTCTGTCTTTTCTGAACTGGGGTGCCAGTAGCATTTTTATGTATTTCACAGGTGGAAAACAGCCCTAAGAGCAGCACCCTGTCCAAAGGGGAAGGTAACTCTTTATACTGAGGCAAATGCCACCTTCCCTATTCTCTATCATTATGCTGAAACTGAAATCCTTGGGGAAAAACAAAATAAAAAAAAAAGTGATGGCTTCTCTTGAGAGGGGTTCTCAGGTGAGTCATACCCAGACCTTTGTACAATGGGAACTCTGAACCCATGTAGACTATTTGGAGCAGGAAGCTGGAGACTGGATCTGCTGGGTACCTGCAAAAGCTCCCATACAATGAGGAGCTGACAGGTGTTAACTGGTCACCTGCTATAGAACTGAGGAGAAAATGGGTTTAGCCCTTAATATTTCCTAATTTAGAGCAAGGCCTTAAAACTGGGGGAGTGCTTTAAGCACACAGCTGCTGCCCGGCACATCCTATTGTAGCCTGTTATTTTCCAGTTTAAAATCATGCTTACATTCATTTTCTGGCAAATCCACTTAGGATTTGGCTGCTGCTGCTCTGCTTACCAATCCCACCCATGCTTCCCAGGGTGACCTTTCACTTCAGATGAGAAAGGGCCTTGAAGGAAGGGAGGAAAACATCTTGCTGGAGCCCAAGCTAGCAAGCACTGCCCAGCTCTTCAGTCATCTGGCTCTCCACTGGAGTTCCTGCAGAACTGGGCTCTGATCAAGGGCCACCAAGTATACTCCAAAAAGCATTTGATGCGGGGAAATTGTGTGAATTGATAAAGAAGTCGATAACGGTGTGTGTCTGAAGTGGAACTTAAGCTAACTGCTGAAAACACTTTGAAAAGCACTGACCACAATTAAGCACTTAATCAGGAGAGAGATGCAATTTTCTGAAGACTCAAAGTAGAAAAATCGTCAAGTACAGATTCAGAGATATGAAGGAAAATGTCTCTTTGGCAATTAAGATCCACTCTTCTCAAAGGCTGAAAATGGTATCATTGAATTACTTTTGTTGCACAGTTGATATGCTGAGTTATCTAAAATGTTGTGCCGAAAATGACACTCCATGAGTAAAACAGCTTCTCCTGTTCAGATGTTCCTCAGCTCAGAGAATTGGCTTCTGATGGTATCTACTTTCTCTTCTTTAAAATAACATTTTAAATTGACTCTTTTTGCTCCCCAGGAAAATTAAGTGCTGGCTGGAAGGAACTATGCAGGCACACTAAGGGTAAGAGGTTTTTCAGGACCTCTCATGTCTGCACATAGATGCAGTGCCTACTCCAGAGCTGATGTGCAGACCCTTGAGGAAAGGGTTGGTGGTCCCATGTAAGAAATTACCAGTGTACCTGCCCTACTGTTTCTTTAGAGGATGGTCCATCCTCTGTGTTTCATCCAGCAGGTGGATATGGATTGACTTTCCCCCCTTATCAGGTGGGCACCCATATAACACAATGGCAGATTCAAGACAGTGACATGGGAGGGTGAAGAAGCCAAATCCCCATCTGTATGGTGCTGTAAGGTTGGATGGGAAGCTTGTGTGAGTACAGCTTCCTGACCCCATGGTTCTTGCTGAGTTTACAGTTAAAGGAGTGTGATCACTGTTTCTCAACAACCCTTGAACCTCCCATGGATCACCCTACATCACAGTGAAGAAAGGGGAGCCTCTGTAGCCCATGGTGTTTCCCTCTAGCCTGTGACTTTGGAAAGACTGAACAGGTCTGACCTCCGAGGTGGTTGTCTTGCTCCATAACCTCAAATTGCACCAAGGGAGGTTTAGGTTGGAAATTTGGGAAGATTTATTTTCTGAAAGGGTTGTCAAGCCCTGACCCAGCCTGCGCAGGGCAGTGGTAGAATCCTCATCCCTGGTGGAGCTTCAAAACTGGGTATCTGGTGCTGAGGGACATGTTTTAGTAGTGATCTGTCTGTGCTGGGGGAATGGTTGGACTTGATAGTCTTTTCCAAGCTAAATGATTCTATGGAAAGCTAACCTGTTTATCTTGCAGGAGTCTGCTAGTGGTCTGCCAGAAGGAGGGGTCCCAACCTCTACAGGTGGCTGCAGTCAAAGTCCCAGGCTTCATTTCACATTTAAGGAGTCTGTTTGGAAGATGGAGCCCATAGTAGGAGGAATATGTTATCCAAAGTACTCCACAATGCTAGCAGATATTGTCAGAAGAAGCCTGCCTACAAACCTTCCTTGATGGGAGTTGGAGAGAAGACAGTCACTATGCTCCAGACCTGAAGGCAAACACTGTGGTTCTGTGGCCAGCAACAGGAGAGGATGATGCAATGCCTTTAAGTGGCACCAGAGCGCTGTCAACAGGTAGGTCAGCCACAGCACACAGTCACATGTGTGTTGTGATGGAGGACACCACCCTGCAAGTACTCTGTGCTGACATCAGAGATGTGGTAGGTGCTGCCACCAGTCAGAAGAGAACTGGCTTGGAGGGAGACTATACTGACCTCTGGGTGTCTGTCCTCTCCCTTGTGTCACAGACACAGCTGGAATCTGCTAAAAATGGATACACTGGGAAAGTGGCTCTGGTAAAAAGGACAGGTTCCCATTGCCTCTAGGTCACACTGAGTTTGAAGGGACTTGCGAGGATGGTTTTGGAAGAACCCTGGTTTTGCAACACAGGTGTCAGCTCTCTGTCAGTATCAAGTCACACTGGGAACCCAGGGAGCTGGCTTCAGGACATCAGTCAGGAGTGACATGTAGGATTACGGGGAAGGCATATTCTTTCCACTTGGATTATTTTTCTCCTCCCCAAGGAATTGTTGCAACAACAACTGAATTATTGCATACCCGGCTCTTTTGTGTGAGTGTCTCTGCTCTTATCTTCTCTAACCCCAACATGCTGATAGCAGATTTCCAACAAGTATTACTGGAAGTACTTTGTGCTGCAACTGCTGCTGTTTCCACTTATTTTACACTTGTTATAGATTATGTTGTAGAGCTTTATTGTTGATTTCTTTTAATTTTGCATCTGTGACTTGTCAGAACTCCTTGTTACATCTCCAAGTGACGATAGATGTGAAGCCTACATCCATTAGTTGCTTCTTGGAGCTTGTCTTTGTTTAAGAGCCTGATTCAACACCACCTGAAGTCAATGCAAGTCTTCAGTGGGTGTCAAGTCAAGCTCTTCAGACTGAGATGGCAGCCATTGTCTTTGAATTGGTATTGAGTGCTGTATACCTAATACAATAGGACCCTTTTTCATCTCGGAGCCCCAAAAATCTAACAATGAAATAATCCCACACAAAATCAGATTAAACCCTTGGATTGTGCCACATCTTGGTTTTGTATGTGGTTTGGTGTTTTTTTTTTAAGGGGTGTAGACTAAACAAGGTTTACTACAATCACAAGCTACCTCTCAGAGTGGCATAGTGTGCCTACATATATATTTTTTTGTGTGTGTGTAGGCAGTTTAGGAGGTGGGAGAAGACTCAAGTAGCATTTGTGATTTAGTAAAGACTGAGAGGGTTGAGAAACAGTGTGGCAAACTAGATAGTCCTGTGTCTTTTTAGCTACTCCATTGTGGTGTTTGTCTGCAAAGCTTTGTGAAACAATGTTATGCTAGTACAGCACAGAAGAGTTAAATGCAGCTTCTATCCCCCGATGACTAACACACCACAACCAGATGGAATCATATAAATCTCTTCTTATACATAACAAAGCCAAAACAAATATTATGCAATGATTAAGTGGCAGCCCAAACAGAATCAGACATCCTGTAGGCTGAAAAGGGAAACCTTGGGTTACAAAATTAAAGATATGTTAATTTAATTTGGTTATATATTTGACGGCTTTCTGAAGTGGCCCATGAATAATTGATGGAAACTAGAAAAGCTGTTGTTTGCCTTGAAAATCAAGCTAAAGAAAGTAGAAACTGAATATTTAGGGATATAATTACTGTTTGCATGGGACACGTTAGAGGTCCCCACAGTCCACTGCTGTCCCTGGTGATGACCAGTAGCAGAAGCCAATGGAAGAGCATCTGTAGCAACAACACAGACTGTTTTTTTTATAAATTAAGGATACCTGTGCTCAATCCAACCAAGTTGTGTAAATAACTGACTCTCTCATACTCACGGGGATGCAGCTGCAGACTGTACCTCATGAATCCTCAGGATGTCTCTTTCAGAAGGCAGAAGAAACTGCTGACCAGCTCCACCACCACCTTATACAGGCTGTAAGCAGCCAAGCTAGGGAGATACAACAGCTTTGGCATCAGCAGTGTGACCTATCTGGAAGCCACAGGGAGCTGCCTCCTGCAAAAACACCAGGGAATACTTGCATCCGACTCAGCAACTCTAAAGAGTCATTTAATGTGAAAAAAAGGCTACTGATAGTTAGTTTCACCCCTCCACTACCAGTTCTTGCAGAGTGGAGGGGAAAATCTGTTTTGTTTGTGGTTTTGGACAGGTGTTACTGTATAGTGGTGTTCTCTGAAGGGGGATTGACCAAGATGTTCCTTGTTAAGGAGAGAGTTATTTTTCTTCATTGTTTTCTAACATGTTCTATAGGCTTTGAGAAAAATGTTTTGAAGATGGATAGTGGTGGTGGTGGGTAAGCATACACAGAGAATCCTCATCCTGAGAAGGTTGCTTATTTTGCTCTTGTGATGCCAAGAGTCATGACAAGAGCCACAGTCAAGAAACTACCTCGTGAGGGTGAAGCCTTGATCTGCTTTGCTTTTAATATGGATGAGGAACAATAAAGTTCTTTAGCTCCGCTTTGGCTGAGGTGGAACAGGAACCTCCCAAAACCCAGATAGGTGCTGCTTTCTCATTTCCTTCATCATGAGACTGAGATAATTCTCATGTTTTGCATAGCCAAGTGTCTCTTCAGAAGATACAATAACCTAAACAGCATAGGTTGTGCTACTGAAAAGCAGGGCTTTCAAACTTTCAAGCACTTTGTTTCAAATATGTGAAAAAAACACGTTTTATTCAGTTTCTGGAATACTTTAATATTTAAGACATGTGAAACACCAAAATAATGACCACATGATTGAGCACTGTGATGGTGGAACTACACTCACATGGTGAACTGTTCTTAGTCTGAGCTGCTCCTGGATCCCCAACCAGGACCTGCCATCATCCCCGTGTCCCAGGTTGTCACCTCTATAGGAAGCACAAAGCTGTCTCTTGGCCAAGCATATTCCCCCTGCCCAATGAAGGTTGTTTGGCAAATGAGTCCTGGCTGGTGTGGGTGGTGAATAGGATTTAAAGGTAAGAAGGCAGCTTGAACCCAGTGGAAAGCTGAGATGTGACAAGGGGCAGATGTCAGCACTTTACCTGAACAATTAAATAAAGTGTGGCATATTTTCCTCAGGATGAAGCTACATTGCTCAGCTGCAGAGCATCAGTGTGACCGCATCCATACTCGCCAAGGAAAGGGCTGAAATGAAAGGGATCACCTGGCAGTGACCTTTTGCTATTGTAAGAGGTAGTAAAGAAGATGAAGGTAGAACAGGGAAGATGGGTAAACAGTCATTCTTAAAATAAACATCATACTTTTATTTGTCTGGGTTTTTGAAGGCACACAACAACTGAAGGTACAGGGGTAGGGCAGAAATCATTATTTACTGCAGGAAGGGATCATGAATTATAGAGCAAGTTGTTCAGGAGCTCCTCTGGAGCTGTGACCCAGGGTGGTTTGTGAAGATGTGAACATATTTGCAGCAGTTTGCTCATGGTAAAACCAAGTGTTGCACCCCATAGGCTCTAGTGGAGAAGTGCTGGTTTCTACTAGCTGAAGATCTGACCTTGGTAGTAACTGAGAAGTAAAAGTAAGTAGATGGAGAACAACAACCTATCTTTAGCATACTCTAAAGTCCTTAACCCAGATACAAAGCTTGGCTATATATGAAAAGGCAGCCCAAGAATTTTAGGTTAAGCCTAACAGAGTTGATTGGTTATGGGGAAAAAGTCTTACCTTGTTTAGTGCCAAGCCTCAGCTTTACATCTGAGCTGGAAGGAGGACAACATTCAACAGTGGTTACTCTTGGATTCTTATTTGAACACTTGCACAGTTATTTTAGCTGTATGGTAAGTCCTGACTAATTTGGAGGGGTTTGTGAGTTTTAAAAAAACTGATATGTTAGGCCAGGTGGCTTAAAACATGTAATTGAGTTGATTTAATAATTTACAGATACTGGAGTGTCCAAACAACAAAACCAAAAAATTCTCAAAAATTTTCCAAAGACAAAAACATTAATGAGGTTAATTGGTGTCTTCAGACTTTAGTGGGCTTGGCATCAACAGGAAACAGACCCACACATACCAGTATAGATGGAGATTGATCTTCCCATGCTTTTGGCTGAAGCATTCACTCAGAGCTGAAACACCACTGTTGTAAACCTTTCCTCCTTGAAATACCTTGTGAAAACTTTTGGTCATGCTGAAGACAATAAGATCATGACTTTGAGATCATGGGTACCAGCTGGCAATTGCTAATTTGCTACTAATTTGTTTCACAGTGAGTTTGAACACATCAAAATTTTGACCAGGTCTCTGTCATATTGGACCATACGGCACTGAGGCTGCAGTTTAATAATCATGTTATTATTTTTCCAGGTTGCAAACACAAAAGCACTTGGTTCCAGGAGAAGAAAATAATCCCAAATGTCCTGGACTGCAGAAAGGTAAAGTTATTTTCAGTATCACAATTTTAGATTAATTTTGTAATCTATCTTCTTGGATTTATTTGTCCCAAGTCTATATTGGTGGGTGTCATAGTTACTCTATATGGGCAGTACCCAGAACAAAATGCCCAAAGTGGTCACATGCTTCTGGTACAGACTGGTTGATCTTCTACCCTCTTTGCTTCTCCCTCCTTCCTCGTCTTATCCAACTTGATTTATTCTTTGTTGGCACTGGGCTAGGTTTATTTTTGCCTCAATCTGAAGCACTTACTGTAAGAGAGCCAAAATACAAAAAGCTGGGATGTTTCTGTTGCTTTTTTTTCCATAACATGGAGTTTTAAGCAGCCTCACTTGAGAGGGACAAATCAAGTGGTCTTCTGAAAAATGCAGCAAACAGCTGCTATCCAAAGTCACCATTAATTATAACATTGAATTCTCTTTTATAGTGGATTTTCACCCAGCTGTTACCAAACTCTGAAAGGGACCATCAAAGACGAGTTCCATGTTTACTTATTGCTTCAAAAAGCATCCCATAAGCCATGAGTGAGTCTTCTTTTCACTTTCAAAGTCTTTACCTTGGAAATCAGTGGTAAGAATTGTATGAACCTAATTTATTTTCATCTTGGCTGAAGTGCTCCTATGGTGGGAGTAAATGAATGAGATGTCCATCACTGCCACCATCCCCAGACTTGCCTTTCTTAGATGTGGATGTAAATTTAGATTGTTGGTGGCCATGACAAATGAGCATATGAAGGCAGCATCAGTGGGACAAAGGATTTGTAAGTGAGAAATGGATGGAAATTAATGGACAATGCCATTTATCCCTTACTCAGCCCATTTGGTGGCTTTAAGGACACCCTTTCCTACCTGGGTAGGTGTGCTTGACTCTTCAGGGGCTTTGGGCCACTGATGGTGATCAGAGTCAAGCATGGTGATGTGGAGTGAGATAGCAGTGCTGACAAGTCTGCTTTTTCTACTGGCTGTTACACCCAGGAGTTGGGTTTAAGGAAGGGGAAGATCTTAGTTCTACAAAACCTAGACCGGTATCTGGCAGAGCCAGGGTTTCCCCCAAGCATCTCCAACAGTTTAGTGGAAGATACTGAGGATGTTTTACCTAGTGTGCCTGTATAAACCAGAGGGGAGGGTCTGGTTTGACATTTCCTTGATTTGGGCTTTTTGACGACCTCTAAAATCATTGGTAATTCTCTTGCCTGTATCACCTCTTGGCATGGTACCTGAGGATGAATGTAGTGAGTCTGACATGTAGCTGATGTTTGCTTCTGGGAGTGTGGAAATTCCAAAAAATCTTTGCATATAAGTAGTGCAATGCTAAGCTCTGCGTATGTCTCATCAAGAGCAATGTCTCCTCGCTTCTAGGGCAAAGGTCAGGTTAGAAGTCTTCCCAAGTTTATATGCAGGTCAGTCAAGGGACTACAATATGCTTTGAACGGGGTTCTTAGGGCAGTTGCTGGCTTGTGTGATGAATATACCTTGGGGGAAAAAAACCCCCAACCAAACAAAAAAAAACCACCTCAAAGGTTGTTTTGTTGAAGTTTTGTTTGAAAACACATGTTTCAGGATGATTCCTGCTGTATTTTCTGAACTGAGGGTGTTTCTGTAGGTTGTGGAAGGAAACCTGCACCATGTGCTGGACTTCATCCACCACTGAAGCAATAGTAGAAGCATAAAGGGGAGGAAGAGGAATAAGCAAATCCAAGGACATGAGCCTCCTCCCCTGCCACATGGGAGGAGTTCTCTCCTGTGGCATTGAAAGGCACCTCTTCTGTCCCACACCATTGCTGTCACATCCCTCATTTGCATTGTTATCCCTGGGGAGCAGCATCACACCCCTTAGCTTGCCGAATATGAATCAGAGCAGGTCATGATGCACCAAAGAGAGTCAGGCATGTGTTTTGCCCTACAAGATACGGTGCCAAGTCCTCCCTGGTACAGCAAAGGATGAAGACTAGGCTGAGCCTTGGATAGAGGGCATGAGGGATTTAAGGTCATTTTTTATCAAAAGTATATTGAAGCTACATTACTTAGTGTGATCTTGGATAACAAATCATGTGTGTTTTGTTATGTTTTGTTTTGTTTTTTTAGGAGCCAGTGAATTTAAGACTTCTGTGGGACAACTGTAATTGAAGATTTGGGCAAGAAATATCTGAATAAGAAAATAACTGAAAAGCTCCATGACTGGGAAAGTTTTCCAGAAAGACCTTTTTTTTCTTTTTCATCTGGGAGAACAGGAAATGAACTTTCTTCCTGAAAATGCCTCTTTCCTACAAGATTTGTAGAACACATTCCACAGCTCGTGGAGAGAGAGAAGTTCTCGTGCTGTTTGCAACCTGCACATCTCCATCCACCTTGCTGACTACGTGTCAAGGGGCTGGGGGACACAGCCCCTACCACCACCTTGGGGATGGCACTGAAAAAGTGCTCTGGTAACCTGGGGAAGAGGCATGACTCTCCTAGCGGTGTGGTGCTGTAGAATGCTATGTTCCCAGGAACAATCCTCAGTACCACTTTGTTTACTAATATAGATACAGCCTTAGGTGCTAAAACGATCCCACACAAACACTTTAAAAACTGTTACCTTAAAGAGTTGAAACAGTTCAGGCTGTTTGACCAGCCCCAAGGTGTAGTGGTGATAATATGATTTACACAATTTATTCTGAGCAGCTTTGGAGTTTTTATCTGGTGGGTAACGTTCTCCCTGAAATGGTGGTAAACCTCATGAAACAAAGGCAATTTCTTCAAAAAAAGAGGGTCAATAAGTAAATCTGCAACAATTCAGGGCAACTTTGACTGAGCTATCAAATTTTTTTGAATGTTCTTTACTGTCAGCATTGACATGATTTCTAGAAGTTAAATCACAAATATATAAGTGGAACTGGAGCTCATTATATGCATCCTACTTACCTCAAACTACTTAAATTTTATTTGTGTAAAACAATAAAATACATTAAACAATAAAATGGAGCTATACTAATTTGTCTTTTAAATTATTTTTTCTGATGTATGTTCTTGTAGTGCCTTGAGGGAACTGCATGTTAGTGCTCATCTTTTATCCATGGTACAGACTTTTTTGTGGTTAACCATGGAGCCTTGGGAACCTGCACCAGGGAACGATGCTGCACCCAAACCAGAACCCACTCTTCAAGCTAAAATCCTTTGTTTTCCAGCAACATATGCTTGTTCTTTGTACTTGGAGCATTCCAGGGGCTCTGAACCTTCAGGTCATGTAAATGTTTGTCAGGGGGACCAATCTGTCCCAGTCATAGGTACAGCCAGGGAGGGAGGAGTGGGCTGCTGCCATGAGTCCCTCCTGTCCAACCCATTGAGTCAGCTGGTGTGGGCAACATGAAGACACCTGGGGCTGTGAGCTGCTGTTGGAAAGTGCCTCTGAAGCCTTTTGTGTTGGGAGATAGGGTGACATTCACCCCTCAGGTAAGGTCTGAGCACTTGGGAGTAGCAGAAGAATTGTTGGTTCCTTTATATATAAAAGTATCATTAATTAATGATACTGTGCAAACCCCAGGAAATTCACTGTCATTGGATGATCAATCTGATGAATGAAAGTCTCTCTGGGTCTTGAAACAAGTTCTCTCTTGAGGAAGAGATGGAGATCTCTCGGGGGTGGGGAGTGCTTATTGTGCTGCACCTCAGAGGACAACAGACCAGCCCCAATGGGGCTGTAATCTGCTGGTGGGCAGCACCAGGCCATTATTCTCCTGGTTTATTGTAGTGAGGGAGCTGTATCTCTTTCTCCTGAAGTGTTTCCTAAAGTGATCAGTCTGGGGAGGTTGATGTAAGGGTATGTGTGCGTGTGAGCACCACAACATTGTTTTCAAAACTAAGAGCTGATGCTTTCCCAGAATTTGGGTTTTTAGGACCCCTTTTGACAAATCTTGCTTGCTATGAGCTTTAATCTGCTGCTCAGATATTTTCAAATTGCAGAAGTGGGGGAAAATCCATAGCTAGGACACTTAATACAAAATGTGAGTACTGATGTGCTTCTAAAGCAGTTTTTGGCTAACACCACAAACTTAATAGCACAGGGAAGAAAAAAGCTCAGCTGAGCAGCCCTGAGGCTATTGCACAGTGTGGTGGACTGACCTGCTAAATGCATTGCAAGAGCAGCCAGAGGCTACCATTTATTTGGCCTTTCCCAAAGCACTTTTGGGTTGGGTCATTTGAATAAAGGTATATCCTTAAGCCCCTACTTGCCATGCTCTGGTGCCTTACCACCTTTGAGGGTGACCCCTGTGCATTCAAAAGCCATAAGGCATCAGTAGACATCCCCAGGGCTGCCAAGGCTCTGATTTCATGCAGGGGTGAAAAGAGATGATGTGCTGGGAGGAATCTGTGCATGCACTGTCTCTTCATCTCTGCCTCTGAAATGCTGTGGCATCCTCACTGCTTGGTTGGTTTGTTCTTCAGATGTGGTTGATACTCATATGAAACAGGTGAGAGCTTTGCACCAAACCCTACTTAGGACTTGGAGAGGCACTTGTTTGTTCAAAAGATGGGTTTTAGAGCTGAAGGAGCTGCTGGGAGCAGAAGGTGCAGTAATACCACCAGTGTGGATACCAGTAATCCCCATTTCTATGGTGCCTCCCCTCAGGTAAGGATTACAGGACAGATATTTAATCTAAAATTACTTCCCACCTTGAGCTCTGTGGTGTATTTCAAATTGGTAGCTTGGGACTTATTGGTGTAGACTGATACATCCTCCTCCAGCAGGGAGGGACAGGGTGCTGATGGGACCCCCTTTCAACTCCCGGAGTGCTCCGCATCCATCCCACTGGTCACTCCTGTCCTCTCCGTGTCAGCCGGTGGGTCTGAGGGGCCCTTCCACCGGAGGTACACTGTGAGCAAGCTCCTGGCCGCAACAGGAACTCCTCCGGGGACGAGGGGGGGTGGGAGTGTCCCGGAGGAAGCCGCGACGGCGCGTCCCTTATCCGGCAGCGCCGCCCTGCGGCAGGCCCGACGGGGAAGAGCCGGAGAGGGGGGTCGGAGACCGGTGCCCACCGCCTCGGTTTCCCCCGGGTTCCCCCCCTACCCAGCGCTGGAGGAGCGCGGAGGGGTAGCGAAGGCCTTCGCCGGGCTGCGCGGAGCTCTGCTGCCGCCCTGCGGCCGTACCGCCGGGGAGCGGGGAGGGGGAAAATTATAAAAAATCTATCCCTCCTGCTGCAGAAGAAGCAATAAAGTCCTAAATTGTTCCCTTTTGGGGCAGATAGAGGAGGGCTGCTGGGCTGGGGAAGGACTGTGGGGGTTTATTTGCAGATGCAGGGTTAAGGAGAGATGATGCGGGATAACGGGAGCTGATGTAATCGTTGGAGTATCTCGCTCCTGACGCTGCTAGGACACATTTCCCGGGCCGTATCCCGGGGGGCGACACCCACCTTGTGTCTGTCCGTCTCCCCCTTCCCGCAGCCCTTCCCCACCGGCCCCTTAATAAACACCGCCGAGAATTGCCCTTATACTCAGTAAATATTGGATTAGCTTTTCATTGACCGGCTCTCTTGAAAAGACACGAAAAATCCACACCGGTTCCTAACTAAGCCAAACAGTCAATAGGTGACGAAAGTAAGTTATTTCCAGGGCTTAAGAGGGCTTCCAGCTCATTATCAGGATATCTGAGGAGCCTCAAGAGTTTCTGCCCTGCAAGAGGGTTGAGGAAGGGGAGAAGAGGAAAAAAAAAAAAAAGAAAAAAAAAGGGGAAATTAAAAGAAAAGGGAGAGGAGCACCAGGAGCGGGGTTGGAGCCCGGCGCAGCTTCTCATCCGCCCTGAGCGAACGTCCGGATGTGCCCCAAATCGCGATCCGCGCAGCATGTCGCGATTCGAAGCCGGCGGGCGATTCTCGCGCCACCCGGGTGGGAGGAGCGGGGCTGGGAGGAGACCGGCAGCGGGGCAAACGGGTGGTTTGCTGCGAAAACTGCAGGTAGGAGGAGTGTCGGGATGGGGGCAGAGGTGCCGGGCCCCGGGGAAGTTCGGCCCCACACTGTAAGCCCGCTTCGACCCCGGATCCACCCCAAGGGTGCTGAGAATGCCAAAGGTGGTTGGTCTTGGGGACGGGGAGAACTGTCTCCCGGTTTTTTGTTTTGTTTTGTTTTTTCTTTCATTTTTTCATTCTTCCATTAAAAAAAAAATCGTTATTCCTGTTTGCTTTTTCGTGATTTTATTTTTTTTTAAATCTCTTTTTATTGAGTTTTCCTTGTTTTATTATTTTTTCTTGCTTTTTTTTCTTTTTCGTTTCCTTGTTCCTTTTATTTAATCCCCTTTCTTCTTTTTTCCTTTTATCATTTTCCCTTTTCTTTTTTTTTTAATTTTCCCTTTTTTAATTTTTTTCTTTTTTTTTATTCATTTCACCCTCCGTTTTTCTCCCCCCCCCTCCCGTTGCCACTCTGCCTCGCACAATCAGGAGCTATGACAAGAAAGACCCGTNTGAGGCTATTGCACAGTGTGGTGGACTGACCTGCTAAATGCATTGCAAGAGCAGCCAGAGGCTACCATTTATTTGGCCTTTCCCAAAGCACTTTTGGGTTGGGTCATTTGAATAAAGGTATATCCTTAAGCCCCTACTTGCCATGCTCTGGTGCCTTACCACCTTTGAGGGTGACCCCTGTGCATTCAAAAGCCATAAGGCATCAGTAGACATCCCCAGGGCTGCCAAGGCTCTGATTTCATGCAGGGGTGAAAAGAGATGATGTGCTGGGAGGAATCTGTGCATGCACTGTCTCTTCATCTCTGCCTCTGAAATGCTGTGGCATCCTCACTGCTTGGTTGGTTTGTTCTTCAGATGTGGTTGATACTCATATGAAACAGGTGAGAGCTTTGCACCAAACCCTACTTAGGACTTGGAGAGGCACTTGTTTGTTCAAAAGATGGGTTTTAGAGCTGAAGGAGCTGCTGGGAGCAGAAGGTGCAGTAATACCACCAGTGTGGATACCAGTAATCCCCATTTCTATGGTGCCTCCCCTCAGGTAAGGATTACAGGACAGATATTTAATCTAAAATTACTTCCCACCTTGAGCTCTGTGGTGTATTTCAAATTGGTAGCTTGGGACTTATTGGTGTAGACTGATACATCCTCCTCCAGCAGGGAGGGACAGGGTGCTGATGGGACCCCCTTTCAACTCCCGGAGTGCTCCGCATCCATCCCACTGGTCACTCCTGTCCTCTCCGTGTCAGCCGGTGGGTCTGAGGGGCCCTTCCACCGGAGGTACACTGTGAGCAAGCTCCTGGCCGCAACAGGAACTCCTCCGGGGACGAGGGGGGGTGGGAGTGTCCCGGAGGAAGCCGCGACGGCGCGTCCCTTATCCGGCAGCGCCGCCCTGCGGCAGGCCCGACGGGGAAGAGCCGGAGAGGGGGGTCGGAGACCGGTGCCCACCGCCTCGGTTTCCCCCGGGTTCCCCCCCTACCCAGCGCTGGAGGAGCGCGGAGGGGTAGCGAAGGCCTTCGCCGGGCTGCGCGGAGCTCTGCTGCCGCCCTGCGGCCGTACCGCCGGGGAGCGGGGAGGGGGAAAATTATAAAAAATCTATCCCTCCTGCTGCAGAAGAAGCAATAAAGTCCTAAATTGTTCCCTTTTGGGGCAGATAGAGGAGGGCTGCTGGGCTGGGGAAGGACTGTGGGGGTTTATTTGCAGATGCAGGGTTAAGGAGAGATGATGCGGGATAACGGGAGCTGATGTAATCGTTGGAGTATCTCGCTCCTGACGCTGCTAGGACACATTTCCCGGGCCGTATCCCGGGGGGCGACACCCACCTTGTGTCTGTCCGTCTCCCCCTTCCCGCAGCCCTTCCCCACCGGCCCCTTAATAAACACCGCCGAGAATTGCCCTTATACTCAGTAAATATTGGATTAGCTTTTCATTGACCGGCTCTCTTGAAAAGACACGAAAAATCCACACCGGTTCCTAACTAAGCCAAACAGTCAATAGGTGACGAAAGTAAGTTATTTCCAGGGCTTAAGAGGGCTTCCAGCTCATTATCAGGATATCTGAGGAGCCTCAAGAGTTTCTGCCCTGCAAGAGGGTTGAGGAAGGGGAGAAGAGGAAAAAAAAAAAAAAGAAAAAAAAAGGGGAAATTAAAAGAAAAGGGAGAGGAGCACCAGGAGCGGGGTTGGAGCCCGGCGCAGCTTCTCATCCGCCCTGAGCGAACGTCCGGATGTGCCCCAAATCGCGATCCGCGCAGCATGTCGCGATTCGAAGCCGGCGGGCGATTCTCGCGCCACCCGGGTGGGAGGAGCGGGGCTGGGAGGAGACCGGCAGCGGGGCAAACGGGTGGTTTGCTGCGAAAACTGCAGGTAGGAGGAGTGTCGGGATGGGGGCAGAGGTGCCGGGCCCCGGGGAAGTTCGGCCCCACACTGTAAGCCCGCTTCGACCCCGGATCCACCCCAAGGGTGCTGAGAATGCCAAAGGTGGTTGGTCTTGGGGACGGGGAGAACTGTCTCCCGGTTTTTTGTTTTGTTTTGTTTTTTCTTTCATTTTTTCATTCTTCCATTAAAAAAAAATCGTTATTCCTGTTTGCTTTTTCGTGATTTTATTTTTTTTTTAATCTCTTTTTATTGAGTTTTCCTTGTTTTATTATTTTTTCTTGCTTTTTTTTCTTTTTCGTTTCCTTGTTCCTTTTATTTAATCCCCTTTCTTCTTTTTTCCTTTTATCATTTTCCCTTTTCTTTTTTTTTTA
>VYZU01052806.1:0-20317 GCA_013401355.1 Ceyx cyanopectus | reverse complement strand
GGCGGGGCGGGGAGGGGGGGAGGAGGGAGCCTAATTTCCTGTGAAATGAGAGAGAAACTTGTCAGCAGGGACTAGAAGAGGAAGGTCTCTGTTAGTCTTCAAAGAGAGAAGGACAGAGAGGAGAGAGGGAGAGAAAGAGAGAGGGATTCTTTTTCCTTGTCCCCCTCCCTTCCTTTTTTTTTTTTTCTTTCCAGAATAGATATAGCACGAATTTTTAATTCGTCTTCCTTTCACAGACAACAATGCTGTTTTTGAAAGCTGGGCACAATTTGGGTTTTGTGAGGGGTCCCCCGGCCCAGCTGGCCATATGGGATACAACATGTAGAACACGCCTAACAATGAGCGCGAGTGACAGCCCGAACAAAACGCGGAGGACACTGCTCCCTGACTCCGCGATGGACTGCCTCCCGCAAACCTATTGAATGGCCCTAAAAAGCAGGGGGGAGGAATGCACGGGGAGGGGGCCCACCCCCACCCTTAGACTGTCTCTTCTATTTTTTCTCCCCATCCCCGGCCCAGCCCTGGCTGCCTTCGCCTCCTCCGGCTCTTTAATATGCACGCCTCTAACATGCTCACCTCCCTGCCTTCCCCATTGTGCTGTTTTGTGAAGTCTACTGTATATTGTGCAAAGATAGACTGCCCGGCAGCATGGGAGATATAAGGCCACGGAGGTTAGGGCCACACAACTGGTTTTATAGACTTAGCAGAGCCTGGGGGGGAAAGCAAAAAAAAAAAAAAANAAAAAAAAAAAAAAAAAAAAAAAAAAGAAAAGAAAGAAAAAAAAAAGAAACAAACAAAAAGTGATAATTTTCCTTCTTTTCCATTCCTGGGTCGCACGCTCGGGCTGAAATGGGGAAAACCTGAAGATGCTCGTGTACCCCTGCAGCTGGGGGGGAATCAGATGGACACTGCCCCAGCTGGGGAGCTGAATCGACCGGCTCTGTCCAGGTCAATCAGCCGCAGCGCTCCGTCGGTGCTCAAGGTCCCTTCTGGAAAACCGAGCAGCAACTCCCTGAGCTTCGAGTGGTTCGGATCAGGGAGCCGGGGGGAAGGAGGAATACGGAAAAAAACCACAACAAACAAACAAATAAGACCAACACAAACAACAAACAAACAAAACCCCAACAACATAAAATCAGAGAGGTAAATGAAAAAACACCAGCCGCAGGGCCGAGGCAGTACCGGGGATTTGGGTGTCACGGAGGAATCTATGCCCGGGGGTTTGGGGCACGGCGGGGCCGGTACCGATTATCTATTCTCTTTTGGCATTGAACTCAACCGGATCGGCCCCGTACAGTCCCGGAGGGACAGGGCGGGGGCTGCCCCGGTCCCATCACAAGAGGCAGTCCCCCTTTTGTTTGATTTTTGTTTTAATTTTTAGCATCTTTACCAGCCTAAAAACCTCAGGGGAGGGAGCACCCAGCAGCCCTCAAACCCGATCCAAGACGAGACCGAACTTGCACGAAACCGGCCCTAACTTCACCCGGGCCGGGCTCAGTCCCTGTTTCACCTAGGCTGAGACACCCAGCTCCGCCTCGTCTCAAACTCTTCTCCCTTATTCCCCCNCCAAAACTCAGCAGTCCCAGAAGCACGGGGATTGTATCTATAAAAGCACAATCTAAAATATGTCTCCCCCCGCCGTTTTTCTCCAGCTGCGGCGAAGAACGGGCTGAACCCGACTGCTCCGAAAAAGGCTGCTTTCATCCGAAATAAAGAAGTTGTGGAAGCGCGAGCTGGGGGAGGGAGGGGGTGTGGGTGGTGTCCATGGGGCCTGAATCAGCCGTGCACCCCACGGGAGTCCCCCCAGGCTCCACACCGGACTGAACCCAGCCCAAAAGGTCGCCGAGTATGGGGGGGACCCGGCCGCGATGGCCGAGCGGTCAACAAACCCGGGTTGTCGTTGTTATTGATTCCTTCTCTTAATATTTTTTTTATCTCGAAACAAAGGGTTATTTTTCTTTTGTTTTTCTTTTTTTAATTAAAATTCTTATTAAAATATAGAAAACCTGGCTTTGCACACAACAAACCCGTTGTCCCGCGGCGCCGAGCAGAGCGCATTTAACCCGCGTTTCTTTTCGCGGTTACTCGGAAACAGTTGTGCGCAAACCCCAAATAAAATAAACCAAAACGAGCACCCTCTTCGCTGCTCACAACAGCGATAATCGCGACGAGATAGAAAAGCACTCCCGCTAATAGTTGATGGGGACTAGAAGCGGCCGAACATTGTCTTAAAATGGGGGCAATGAGCTCTCCGTGCCACGGGGTACACGGCCGCGCTCCGAGCGCACGCCCTGTCCTCACAAAACCACATGAGCATCGTGAGGGATTTATTCTTTATTTTTTTTTTTTTTATAATTCTGACGGTTCACCACCCCCCCCCCCCCCCTCCCCTTTTTTTTTTTTTTTTTTTTTTTTAAATTTTGCGGGTCCCCCCCCCCCCCCCCCCGCCTTCCCCTTTTTATTTTAGTTGTAGGTAGACAGGACCACTCTGAATGGCGCAAAAATTTCTGTAAACAATGACGCACAAAAACAACTCCCCTCCCTTCCCCCCAGCCTCCCCCACGAAATGAAACCAAATCCCCCGCCAAAAAATGGAGGGGAAAAGAAACGGGAGAGGGAAAAAACCCCCCATAATAATAATAATAATAGCAATAATAATAATAGCGTTTCCCTCTCCATTCCTTCCCCCGTAGTTTTAATTATTTTTATTTTTGAGCATCAGTCTGTCTCTCTTTATTAATTTTGATTTTTTTTTCTTCTCTTTTTTCGCTGATATTTTGTTTGGGTGGGTGGGTGGGTAGTGTGTGCGTGTGTGTGCGCGCTCCCCTTCAGCGTTCACCAAGTCCATTGCTGAGCTTGTACCAAATGGTGTGCTGTGGGATACTGGGGGTTGCTGGTCGCGCTGTACTGGGCGTTGTATTGCATATGCTGTAGAGACTGGGCGCTATAGGCGGAGAAGGGGATTCCCGTCTGGAATGTCGCAGCTGCCAAGTCCTGAGCTTTGAGCGTGTGGCAGGGTTTGCCGTCCCTGACTAAGACCGGCACGGCCACCCGCCGCGGGGAGGGAAGAGGAGTCACTTCCATACCTTTCTCGGCCCGGGCCCTCTTCATCTTGTAGCGATGGTTCTGGAACCAGATTTTCACCTGGGTCGGGGTGAGGCGAATCAGGCTGGCCAGGTGCTCCCGCTCCGGCGCCGACAGGTACCGCTGCTGCCGGAACCGCCGCTCCAGCTCGTAGGTCTGCGCCTTGGAGAACAGCACCCTCCTCTTCCTCTTCTTCCCTGCGTCCCCGCCGCCTGCCGCTTCCTTCTCGTTATCAGGAGATTCATCGGCCGACGGCTCCGGGGATTTGGCCGAGGCGTCCTGGCCGCCGCCGCCCGTCAGCCCGTGCACTGCCAAGAAAGCCCTGTTAGCGGGAGAGGAGTGGGGGTGTCCGCTCTGCCCCGCCTCGCCCCCGACCGCATCCCTCCCGCCGCTCCCCGCATCCCAGTCCGGGGCAGAGGAGTTCTTCCCCGCTATGAGGAAGGGGACGGAGGCACCGGTGGGGGACGAGTAGCAACACCTCCCCCATTCGCCCCGTGGCCACCCGAGGAAGCCCCCGCGGGCGCGGGGCAGTTCGTCGCGGCGGTGGCCCGTCGTCAGTACTCACGGGAGTATTGGATGCCCTCGGCGCTTGCCAGCCAGCGCGTGTAGGGATTATCGCTATTATCATAGAAAGGGTTCTTCAAAGGCAGCGTCTGAACAGTGTCCAAAGGGGTTTGTCCCAAAACTCCTGCTTTCTTGGGAGGCTCCGGCGCCTCGCTCTCCTCCTCGCCGCCCTCCGCTGCCGAGCCGTCCTCATCGTTGGTGTCGGGGAGGTCCAAAATGTCCTTCACCGAAAAACCCGTCTTTGTGTTGGTCAGAGACATGTTCCGGCTCAACCGAAGCAGTAAAGTTGGAGGAGCAGCTTCGCCGGTCCGCCGCGTCACGAGCAGCCCCACCACACACGGCAGGCTGCGGGGCGGCGGCACGCGTGAAGGAGGGAAAAAAAATATACGATAATAGAGATTTATAGAAAAAAATAACCGCAGGGGTTTGTGCAAAAGAAGCAGTGGATCCCCGGCCGCAGCCGGTGGTGATGGTTTCTACGGGCTTGTTCTGCCACGGGGTTGCGGGGGGGGGGGGGGGGGGGGGGATGTTTGCAAATTCAGAGAGCGGGAGAAGCAGCTGGCTTCGGAAATAGTTTGTAACTCCAAGGGGAAAGGGGGAAAAACACGCCAAAAACAAAACAACAACGACCAAAAAAAAAAATAAAATCACTTCTGGATCTTGCTTAAACCCCCCGAGCCCGTGCCTGCCGCGTGAAAAACCCGAGCCATTGCTGGAGCGAACAGTCCATATAAGGCTGGTCCCCACACATGAACCTGCCGAGAGGAGGGAGAAAAAAAACACATTAAACCGAGGAAAGGTTGGCCACGTGTGGGCGGGTCCTGGAAGTCAAGTGGATGAAGACAGTGTTTGCAGATGTGAAATTGCGGGTTTTGGGCGAGCTCCGAGCTTCCACCATTGGTGATGAGTGGTATAACGTGTCAGTTAATTACCGGCGTGGGGAGGACCCTTCCGCGCGCGCGCGCGCGTGTGTGTGCGTGTGTGGCAGCCAGGGAGGGAGGCTGCGGTTTTCCTTTATTTATTTTTTTTTTTAATAAACACAGTATTTACATACAAAGAGCCTCGCACCAGCCCCATCTTCCACACCCTCCAAAGTCTGTTTTCCACCTTGAAAAACAGGGAGGGAAAAGAAAAAATAAAATATTGAGTTTGTGTGCAAGAGTGTTAAGGAGGGAGGGAGGTTGCGTGCGCGGTTTCCCACCCCTCTCGCGCAGCTTGCGCGCCCACGCAGACCCCGGGCAGCGCTTTTTGCGCGGAGACGCGCTCCAAGACTCGCGCGGGACCGAAACGACTCAGATGGCAAGAGACCAACTTATCTAAACCGCCTAGGTCAATATTTTGGTTGAGGCTTAGGGATGAACGCTGGAAATTAAACAGCAAGTAATTGATTCTAGTTTGCTCCGAAATTAACCAAACTGGCAAAATGCAATCGTCAGTCACGACCCGAGGAGATTCGCGAGGTGATTACTTATGGGGGGAGGCTTTATTTGAAGAGGTCTCATTGATTTTGCTTCCTTCTTTCAGGGGAATAAAACCCAGCCCGTTTGGCTAATTTGATGGACTGGAGAGCAATGGACTTTCAAATACGACTGATTTTTTTTTTCCTTTCTTCGGTTTTGGGTGGGGTTTTTTTTTGTTGTTTTGTTTGTTTTCTCTTGTTTGTTTTGNGCTCGGAGAGACGCGGAATGATCATAGAGGCTCCCCCAGCTCGGCGCAGGGCTGCAGCCCTTCCCCTCTCCAACTTCTTCCTTCTCTTTTGGACCCTTGGCCGTGAGCACCCTTGTCGGGCACGGCCCAGACTTCCCCCTTCCTATTTTCCCTTCCCCATCCCTTTTCTCCTTTCGTCTTTCCCTTTCCCTGTCCCCTTCTCCGTCCTTCCGCCTTCCTTCCTCTTCCCCTTCCCCGAACGGCCCGGGACGGGCTTGTGCGCGCGTGTGACGGTGATGAGCCGGGAGGGGGGGCCTGCTACAATCTGGGAAGGGGCTTCTCACCACCATCTTTATATTTCTGGGAAGGAAAAGTTGCCCGAGAGTCTATTCCAGGAGGAGAGAGCAGGAACGGGACTGCTGGTGGTGGGAAAAGGAGGATGCTGGTCCCTCTGCGCCCATCAATGTATTCTCACCTTCCCCTCTTCTCCCTCCCCACTCGTCTCATCTTTCCTCCCCCAGCCCCCAGCTTGCCTCCCATAAAGTATGTGATGTGGCTGACAATGCCCAGGGATTTTCCACACAAACCCCCACCTTTTTTTTTTTTTTTTTTTAGCGAGACCCTGAGCACATCCTGGGTGGTCGGACCCGCGCAAACACAAATACAACCCTATGGCTAAGCTGGAAACAATGTCCGCAATGTAGACAAATGTCCGGCTTCTGTTGGAACCCTTTGTCTCGGCTCAGTTTTTGCATTTATTTCAGTGGCGAAATAATACGTGATTGACGCCCTCTTTCAATGCGTCCTAACTGTTGGGAATAAATCTGAGGTTGTTCCTAGTTGTCATGGTATTCAACCGCGCTCAATGGCTATCTCTTCATCCATTTCGGAGTCCTTCCTCACTATCGAGGGAACTCCTCGGGCTGCGATTCCCCCCCTCCCCCCGCCCCAGTGCATCCACCGCTCTCCCCTTGCCCCGCGTGAGGGGTTCGGGACACGCATCGGGCGCAAAAGCCTCGATTTCCAGCAAATCTCGGGTTTATCGATCGATTTATTCCCCTTTTCCTGCCAGGAGCAGGGGGCAAGATTGAGCAGGGATGAGGTTTTAATTCCTGAGGGGGACAAAAATAAATAACAGTGACAATCGCGACAGCGGCAGGACGACGATAAAAGACATCAGACCAGGGAAGGAACGGACAGAGCATCCCCAGGGGCGACAGGGCAGGCGGACCGTTTCGGGCCGGGGTGAAGAGTAGGACTTTATTATAATAATAATAAAAAAGCCCCACCAAATAGACTCGCGAATGCCAAGACACGGACAAAGCAAACGCGGGATCCGACGGTGGTGGGAGCAGAGAGGGGACCGGGCCTCTCGGCCGAGGGACAACGGACAAGGCCCTGGGGGTCGCCCCGGGCCTCAGCCTCCTCTCCGAAGCCCGACACCGGGAAGAGTTGGGGGGACTGTCCCACGCTGCAGACCTCGACCGTTCTCCCTCCGCAATGAGCGAGCGGCCCGGGACGCCGTGACGTCACTGGTGGTGGGGTGACGTGAGAGCTTCTCGAGCCCTTTGACGTAGGGAGGGATCGCGAAGCCAGTCGCGTGCTGGAAACCGCGCTGCTTGGAGGGGGTGGGGGGAACCCGACAGCGCCTTGTCGGCTATCGCTATCACGACAGAGCCGCCCACAACACCCACCCTTCTAGCCTGCCACACCGGGAGCCCACCACAACCCACGCTGGGTGGAGGGGAGGGGTGGGGATGCTCCGGCTTTACAGCGAGGGCTTGTAAGACAGGGGGAGGCCCGGTGAGGCTGGCGGGGGGCAGGGGGCTGCCCCCCTCCAGCCCATTCTCCCGGGGTTATTTGCACAAGCCCCCCAGGAGGCCGCCGACGCAGTACGTGTACACAGGCTGAGTGGCTGCACTCCAGAAGAAGTGTCTCTGAGAGCGGGGGGGTGTTTACCTGTTTGCTTTCACAGGCAGCTCAAACACCCCGCTGTTTGTGTGTCCCCACCGCCCCGAGCTGCGTGGCTAGCGGCCCTCCCGAGCTGGTTTTAGTCTCATTAGAGGTTGTTTTCGGATTTTTTTTGCCTTTGTTTTTTTTTTAAGAGACACTCAGTGGGGGATACAAGAGCCCTTCTGAGCAGCCCTCCGTGCCCAGGTGCTCCCCAGTCACGCGTGGCTAAAAGACGACATCCCAAAACGGTCCTGGGGGGAGCCCAGACCCCCTCCCCGTAAGCGCAAGTCGTCCCTGGGGAACGAGGGCAGCCCATGCCTTGGGCCGCCCGTAGGCTGGGGCTTGGAAGCGGCAAGTTGCCTTCGCTGTCTCCACCACGGTTCTGCTCCGCGTCCCGAGAAGTCCCGCTCCCCTCGAAAAGTCGGGTCTGTTCTGATTTAAGCCACCGACACCCCTCGCTTCATCCCCTTCTCTGTCGAGCGACATAATAGAGCTATTCTATAACTAATACATATATAAATGAATTAAGGGGTGTATGGAGAAAATCCTCCGCTATTCCTCCCGTGTCCGTGCGCGGTTCACTTGTCCTGACCTCTAACCTATCCTACATCGCCTCTCCGATAACAGCCGTCAAGTGGATTAGTTTATTGTTTGATTAGCCCAAAGGTGCGAGCTATTGTTTTCCTTCACTCCAGACCACAAATAAACAAACAGAAACGGTGCCGCTCGCTACGGATCAAGCGAAGCCCACACAAAGCCTTTGTTAGGGGGACAGGTTTATTTATCTGTTAGAATGAGCTGCACTTGAAATAAATAGGGAAAGGGAAGGGCAGCTCGTGTGGCTCCTGGTAATTGTTATTAGGAGCTTCACCACCAAGCTTAGTTTTAAAGTGTGGAGGGGAGGGGAGAACCGCGACTTTACAGAAAACATATTTTGTTGGCGATAAAAAAAAACACCAAAACGCAAAACCAATAAAAATCGAAAGCCCAGATAAAATAAAACTTCTAAGTATACCCTACGAGAGCCTCGCACGGGAGGGTTTTAAATTGCATTTTCCAGCGCTAAAACGGCAGTTCTGCAGAGATGCTGCCGGCTCGTCTCCAGCACCGGGAGCGGGGCCGGAGGTCCCACGCGAGGCACCGGGTCACTTTCCACACTGTATGCTGGCCGGGGAAGGAGGGTAAGAAAAATACTGTTTTCTGAAATCACGGGAGAGTCAGAGTCCTCTGAACCCTGTGTCTCTTTCAATAACTTAATTGTAACGTGCGAGACTGGAGTTTCTGCGGGGTGAAATTCTTGGCTTTTTTCACGGCTGGAAAAAACGGCATCAACAAAGGAGTTAAGGACTTGGGGGGCGGGGGGGGGAAGGAGGATAAAGAGGAGAAGAAAAAAAAAGACGGGAAAGAAAAAAAAGGTGTAAGAAAAAAGGGAAAAGGGGAAGAGAAGAGGGGAAAAATGAGGGAAAGGGGGAAGAGAAAAAAAGGAGGAGGGAAAAGGGGAAGAGAATAAATAAAACAAAAACAACAACAACAAAAAACAAACAAAAAAAAAAGAAACAAGGGGGGCGGGGGGGAGAAAAAGGGGAAGATTCCCCCCCACACAGACAAGGAGCCGACCCCTGCCTTGCCTATGGAGACTCAGGAGAAAGCCCCAAAACCCTGGTGCGGCGCCTTTCTCTCTCAGACAAATAATTTTCAGGACATCGGAATCTAAATGGGCTTTCCTATTCTTACGATTACTTTACCTCCTTCCCCCCGAAGCTTCAAAGACGGAGAAATCAGTCCAATTCACCGATATTATTTATAAATCTGTAGATCTGGATCTAGCCTGCCCCCCAGCCAACCTCCTGAGGTGGCAAATTGTAATAGAAATTGGGATTCCCCCCTCTCCTCCCTGGGGGCTAACGAGGTTATGTCAGAGCCGGAGGGCACATGTTAGGGCTTTGATAAATGCACTTTAATGAGATCTTTGAAAATATTGCCAATAGTGGCGGAGACAGTTTGTTAAGGCCATGCATGAGAGCACAAAGCCGGGAGCCGGCAACCCCCAGCAGCCCGACCCAGGTATTTATTTGTCTTATTTATTTTTTCTTCCCCCCCCCCGCCTCCTGCTCAGGGAAGCCGTAAACCCGGCCCGGGGCCTCCCTTCCTCTTCCAGTCTATTATAAACTGGTTTATTTGCCGGGCAAACGCTTCGCCCCCTACATCAGCCCCCGGCTTTAGTCGTTCCCGTCTCTCTGATAATTAAACGTCTCCCAATGAGATTAAGCTTTGTCCGAAATGTTTCTCCTGGAGAAGGAGAACCCGAGTCGCTTACCCGGGGGCGATGGGAATGAGGGGATTTAGGACTGAGAGCACTTTTCTTATCTGGATTTACTTCTCCCACCCGCACGCACAACATGGAGGGTTTAGCCGTGGGTGCGCAGGCAACTAGCTGATGGGTCCTTGTCACAACTGAGGATCCACGATAAGATTCCGAGGATGTCTCAGGCTAGCCGGGGATCCTCCGAGGAAGATTCCGGTGCGGGAATGATATCAGGCTCCCTATTTCCAGGCTTCTCTTTTTGGGAGGAGGATGGGGAAAGATCCACCGAAGAAGGAGGGACACCCGACCCAAGCGCTCGGGCCCGAGTCGGGACAGATACGCGCGGCGTGGGCATCACTGGGCAAAAGGATGGAAGCAGGAGGGAACGGAGCGGCGGGGCGCGGAGGCCAGGGCCGAGGGGTCGGGGCTATTCCCGGTCCTCTGGCGTACTCTGCCGTCGCAGCCGAGAAGTGTCCAGACACCGGGGCAGGGAGGGGGGCTGGGAGGGGTGGGGGGAAGCGCTCCCGGCTCCCCCCTCCCCGGGCCAGGCGGGGCTGCGCTTCCCCGGTCACGACCGGGCGCCGTCCGGGGGCGGGCCAGGCCGTCGGGTCTCTGCCATCTTGACGGGGGGGTACTCATCTTTCTCCTACTCCTCTGACGTCCGTTCAGCACCAGCCTCTACCTGAGACCCCTCCGCCATCCCCTTCCCACCTGCTGCTCAGGGATTTTTGCCCCTTCTTCTCCCCCCCCACCCCCCCGCGATGTCAGTGTCGCGGCTACCCCTCATCCCCAGTGCCCGAAGCTGCGGGGCTCACCTGGAGCCGGGGTGGGGTGTCCCTAGGAGCGGGATGGGGGCTGATCCCGGTCTCGGTGGCTCCGCGTCTCTCGCATTGTCTCGGCGGTGGTGCCGGGTGGCCGCCCCTTCCTTCCTTCCTTCTTCTCCGGTTTTACATCGCGCGGTCTGTTTGCTTTCCTCCCCGCCGGGTGACGCCAGGCGAAACACCGGCCATATGTTCCGCGGTCATAAATTGGTTATAAGCGCAAACACGTCGGTTCCTGGATGGCTCTTTTAAGCCTACCCCGGCCACTGCCTCTGAGCCGGCCCCTCTTCCCCCGGGGGGCAGAGCCCTCCCCCCGGCCCCCCCTTTCCCAAAGATGTCGCTTTTTTGCGGGCGCGGGAGAGTCGGGTTCCCCCCCCAACCCGGCGCTGCCCAAATCCTCTCGCTCTCACCTCGCTCCTTCACACCTCCCAGCCCGCAACTTCCCCCGGCCCAGACCGGGCGGCTCTTTAACAAGCTCGCCCTCTATAAATCGCTCGGTAGCTAAGACGCTGTAAAAACCAAATAGCCAGATGTGGCACGTTATTTATGTGTGAAAGCTCGTTTACATTAGATATGCTGATCCAAGCTTTGATATCAGGGGTTTGTGAGAGATTAGAGCTGGGTTGCCAGAGACGGCTCCAGCTGCAGCCCACTTCTCCTGCCTCTTTTTGTGTTTCTTTTTATTTTTGATGGTAATTTTATCTACTTATGGTTTTGTTTGGGGTTTTTTTTTGGGTGTGGTTTATTTTGTGTGTGTCTCTTATTGTTTGGTTGGTTGATTTTTTTGTGTTTTTTTTTTTTTTAATTATTTTAATTTTATTTTATAAGGGGAGGCAAATAGAAGGTGATGGAATTGGAGAAAGGGAGACTGGCACTTTCTGTATTTCCAGAAGCCAGGGATGAAAAGTGGTACCTGGCTGTAAGAGGCATCTGCAAAATATATGACCCTCCTCTGACAATATAGGAATTAATATTAAGAGGTTCCTGAAGGCTTGCTGGGCATCTGAGCCTGGTAGTCTGTCTCCTTTTCAATAGCTGTGGCTTTGATGAACACCAACCAGGGCAGCTCCATGCCACTGTTTCATGCCACTGAGCCCAGGTGAAGTCAGGTGGAGTCACGCTCCACACAGTAAAAGGTTGTGCTACCTCATTTTCACACATTTTCAATAAATCTTTCCCCACCATGTCTCTCTGGGAAGAAGCACCAAGATCTCTTGAAGGACGGCTAAATTATCTCCACCACCTGCCATATTTTTAAAAGAGACCTTGGCTTTCTTTGTGAAACTCCCCAGGACACAGGATGGGTATCTCTTAGTTAATACCCTGATCACAGACAAAGTGATTGATCCTTTAACTAATCAATAAAGAACTTGTTCTGAGAAATTAATAACTTTGCCAAGCTGGACTTGGAGCAAAGAAGGGGGAGAATGAGGCTGGAAGCAGTTGGATGAGGAGATAGGGCTGGAGGTGGGGAGAGTAGAAGGGTGATCCACAGCTACTAGAGTAGCTGCTGAGGTTTTCTCACCAAACCTAAGTGGCTTCAGTTCTTTCAGTTGTGAAGAATAAGCATTAGTGACTGTTTTTACAAACAGTCTGGGAGGTTTTGTTGGAGGGTATGTTTCACATGTGGGGGTGGCTTTTTAGGTATGTATTTATCATTAGGAAATGTTGCTTCAGGGAAAAATGGTGAAAGAGCAGAGAGGTCAGAATACCTTTTCTACATGGGTTTGCTCCATCTTCTTAAACAACCCAAATAATTCTAATTATTTTGTTGGAGAAGGCTGGACTCTCAGACCATGAGGATGGATTGGGAAAAGGTGCTGGATCTCTTCCAGCTCCTGGGACATAATAGACACCAAGACAGTGATAAACTAAGCCCTGCCCTATGGTCTGGTGCCCTTCCCATCTCCTCTTCCTTCATCAGCTCTGTGGGAGTAGATGTCTGCTTTCCCCATCCATACCCACCGTCCTCCCTCCTAGCATCCAGCACACTGCTCATCTCCAAGAGATGTGACTAGAAAATGCTAGACTTAAACTATCCTGCACAGAATCTCTTGGAGAGATGAGTGTGCAAGATGGATGGTCTGGACTGCATTTGGAGAGGATGGGATGGGCTCCACCTTGTTACAGGGTGGTTATTTTCAAATATTGATGATTACAGGCTCAACTTCTCTTCTGCAGCGTCCATGGGTACCTTTTTGTGCTCCTGACTCTGGACAGAATGGTGAGTTACAAGACTCCATGTGAGGGGAAAGGACTTTCCCCTTTTCAAGGCTTAGCCAACTTCTCAGCAGGCTCTTCCATTTGCAGGGGTTAGGGTGGAACTGCTCTCCCTCCTAGAATGTAAGGTTCTAACCCTTGACTACAGCTGGTGCTGATTTTAAGCCAGTTCAGAATTCCTTGGCCCCATTAATAAACCCTTCCAGCACTTCCGTGATCCCTAGTGCCCCTGGGAAACAATGTCTGGAGGTTGGATTGGAGCAACCTGAGTGTGTCACCAGCACAATGCTCAGGATGGTCTTGTGCTCGTGTGGACCCATTTCCAGTTTTTCTGAGAAAGCCCATGCATCTTTGGCCTGTCTAGAGGCTGGTCTGACAGTACACAGATGGGGCCTGAAAATGTGTGGGCTGCTCTCATGCAATCATGGGCTCCAGAGAGACCTCTTCTGAGGAGCTGAGCTTCAGGCTGTGGTGCCCAGAGAGTGTGGGTGTCTCTGTCAGTGAAGACCAGCCTGGACTGGCTGTACAAGCTGGGGCAGACATAAGCCCAAGCATTCCCAAGAGGTTCCTAGATCCTGGGACAGATCTTTTTCTGCAAAGCAAAAGAAAATGGTTGGTTCCTGGGCTTGGGATGCTGAGGGTTGATCAGGTAGAGTGAAATAACCCCATGATTTCCCTGGATGAAGGAATATATATACACTTCGCACATACCCATACCCACTTGTTTCACAAACACAAAGGAATTCAAGCTGACCAGGAGGACCTTCTCCTGTGGAGAGTATGAAAGCTCAGAGAAGGTGCTCGTGTGGTAGTATATGTCAGGACATAGAATCATAGACTGGTTTGTGTGGGAAGGGACCTGTAAAGCTCATTTAGTCCACCCCCCACAACTAGAGCAGGTTGCTCAGAGCCCTGGCCAACCTGACCTGGCATGATTCCAGGAATGGGGCATCAACCACCTCTCTGGGCAACCTGCACCTGTGTCTTGCCACCCTCAGCATCAACAATTTTTTCCTCCTCTCTTGTCTAAATCTCCCTCTTTTAGTTTAAAGTCATTATGTCTTGTCCTGTCACAACAGTAGGAGATGGGAGAGGGGATGGGGGAGCACACCCATAAATCTCTGTAACAACCCCCATGTATGCCAAGTTGGGTGACCAGTGTGTTTGAGAAGGCAGGGGAAGACTATCTCTATGAGCAGAGTCACGACGTGTACACACCTGGGGTTAACAGATGGCCGTGGGCTGGCCCTGCAGGTTTGAGCATACAACTCAATCTGGCAGCAGCAAAAGCCCATCCCCCAGATGAGGGTTCAGTCTGGCTCTTGTCCATAGCATCTGAAGTAGCTGGAGGAGTGGAGGGGAAAGATGAATGCTGTGGAGAGATGGATGTGAGTTGCCTCTTTCAGTCAGGTTTAATTCAACAGCTGGTGTACCTTTGTTGTTCCTTGTTAGGAGACAGTGTTGGCTGGTGGGGTGCAGCGGCGTCCCATAACACCAGCAGTTTTGCACAAGTTCTGAGGACTCCCTGGGGATGCTGTGTGCTTGTCCTCATCTCATCTGTCTGGCAAAGCCCAGGGGGGACATTTGGCAGTGGTTTCAAGTGAAGGTCCATATCCATGGTGAGGAGGAGCTCTCAGCCCAAAAAGGGGGAGACAGATCTTGTGGTGATACCAGTGATGCTCCTACTCAAACTGATTTTCTCCTCCCCTCTTAATGAAACCCATCCATTCACTTCTTTGTCTCCATAGCTCATCTTGGTCTTTCTATGTGCACCCAAGTTTTTGTATAACATTTGCCACTGTGGCGTTTGACTAAGAATTCCATTGGAAGATGCTTTAGATAGATTTAGTTCTCAGTGGACCTGCCATGAAAAACAAGTGCCCATCTGTTCAAACTCCCCTACCTGCCATGCAGACCTGGGAAAGATGGATCTTGCCCAGGAGAGTTTGCCCAGTTTTACTAATGCGGAGACAGATTTTCCAGGGTACATCAATAGTTGTGAAAGAACCAACACAGGTTTAAAAAAAAAAAAAAAAAAGAAAGAAAAAAAGAAAACCAAGGGAAAGAAAGTGACATTGATGCTATAAACCCTGCAAGCGACATGGGAACCAACTGGGAAAGCACAGATAAGGAGCATATCGCCGGCACCCCATCAATCACTCATCCATCTCCCAGCACCCAGACCCCAGCTGGGAGCGTGGCTGTGTCATCACTGTCAGTAGGGATCAGGGAGGCTGTTGGTGGGGCTGCTGCTGACATGGGTTGCGACAGAGGCTGGTGTCAAAGAAGGGATAGCAGGAGAGGCTGGTAAGTTGGGGTTGGAAACACCTGGTCCAGTGGCTTCCTGGAGAGTGCCTGTGGGTGGATTTGGCCTAATCTCATCCTCACTATGTTGATGGATGTGGGACTCTCTGGTTACAGGTTTACTCTGCGAGATCTGAGAGCCGAAATAAAGTAGTGCTTAGTTCATTTTTCATCTGTTTTAATCACTTTTCAGCTGAACTTGCCCATCGCTAATGGTGTTACCTGGGCTTCTCTACACAAAACCCCAGTGACAGTGGAAGCAGTAACTGCCAACCCTCCCAGGTCTGTCCAGCACTTGGCACACTGCCATGCAGAGGTGAAATCCCATCTGCAGCAGGTCAGTAGCACTGTGTGCTCCAAGGACATCCCAGGGAAAAATGTGACATGTGAAGTGATGGCATGATGGAGAATACTGCAAGGGTTGTTCTAAATGGGGTTGGGAGGGGGCTTACTGCCTGGCTTCTTTAGTTTCTGTGGAAACGGGATACAAACCTAGTGATAAGGGAGGTTAAGCTCTGTTCCCCATGGAACAGTGTGGCTCTTGTGGGGGACAACCAAACCCTGTTCCCTACAGATCTGGACCTTGAAGCCCAACTCTAGGAAAGCTGGTCTGGTAGAGGGGACAGGAAACAGATCTGAAAAACTGAGGGAAGGTGAAAGAGGAGGTTCCAAGGTCTGTGACAACCCCAGCAGGCCTTTGCACATTCAGGGCCACCTTAGAAAGAGCATCTAAGGACCTTTCCTGAGAGGAAACTTCATTAGGTTTCCCTCATCAAGGCTCCTCCTGAGCCCAGGGAAAGGTTTCTCATTGCTTGCAGGTGCCAAATGAGGTTTTCCACCACTCTCTTGTCCCCTGCCTTGCCCTCTTCCCACCCATCCCTGAGAGCAACATAAGCCCTGCCTGGCAGGCTGCTTGACCCCACAGAAACGTGGGGTTTCTGGCTGATGCTAACACCCAAAAGCAGGTGAACAGAAGGCAAAATAAGGGTTGCACAAAGTGTTACACATTAACAGTGTGACTGACTGTGTTTTCCTTCTCCCTTGTAACCACTCCTGTTACTGGGGACCTTGGTGTGGCTGCTCTGGCTAATGTGTAATCTCAGATATTTGCTGCTCCCTTCCACAAGGATGTCCCAGTAGCTAAGGTGGCTCAGTGAGGTGGGGGCTGTGCCCACAGAGGTTAGTGATGTGTGCTGGAGAGAGTATTTGATGTTCTTGATCTTTAGAGGTCAACATTTTTCTGGTGCCCACAAATACTTCTTTGTGGACAATCCTGGGGAGCTCTTGCACCAAAGTCAGCTTACATGGAGTCTGTTTTCCTCCTAAAACCAAGCTAATGAGGCACTCATGTCTCCCCTGCTTGTGCTACCTGGTCCACAAAGTCACATTCTGGGGGGACTTGCAAACTCTGAGCTGCTGGAGTTGTGAGTGGTATGGTGAACTCAAGCTGCTGGCTCTGGGTGCTCAGGCTTAGGGTGCTGCCTGGTTACTGTCTAGACACACATTGAAGGTAACTGTTTCTGGAGCAACTGCTACTCAAAGCCTTGTGCCATGTAAAAATTAAAAAGAAATATATTTATTTCACTTTCTCCTTGTTGTAACTCTAAGTTTTCTTGCTGTGGAGATGTATTGACTTGCAATTCCCCCTGTCCATAAGACTGGGACTCCAAGGCCAGGAAAAAGTCAGACAAACACTGTTTGGCAGGTGATAAGTTGTAATTCTCCCTTTTTCTCCTAAGCAAGATAGGACATAAGTGCACATTTTGGCCACTTGTCTCTCTTCCCCTGGCCCTCTCCCCCCACTCCCCCCCCCCCTTTTTTTTTAATAAGTAATTATGTTAGATAATGATTCTCAAGGGTTTTGTTTTGGTTTTTTTTTTCCATCTTAGTACAACTAAGACTGCTTCTAAGGTAGTGCTGCACACCCCATTTGTTCCAATAGTAGGTCATATTATATACTAATCAGGATGCTAAATACTGTCTGTAAACCAAAGTTTTTCATCAAAGGAAAAGACCTGAGTGAACAGCTGAGTCAAGTAATGACTATCAGGAGGGTTCTGCTCTTCAAAGGAAGAGAAATGTTGATTCTTTTTATGATAAAAACTTGATGTTAAAAAAAAGAGAGAAGTAATTGGAAGTAAACCTACAAGATTTACTTATCACAAAATATTATTCACACCAATAGCAGCAGCCTGATTTTCTCCCCCATGGCAGGCTGTAGGTTCTCAAAAAACTCTGATTCAAGGGAGAGGCAGAGAGGAGAAAAACTGCTATTGGGTAGACCTTTTGCAGACTGGGGATGTTGGCTTAGGGCTTTTTCAGAAAGCAGGGTAGTTTTGAAATGCTCATTGCAGGGTGTGCAGACTGGGAGGAGTGGCTGACACAGCAGCAGGCTGTGCTGCCATCCAGAGAGACCTGCACAGACTGGAGAGCTGGGCAGGGAGAAATTGAATGCAATTTAACAAGAGCAAGTGTAAGGTGCTGCATATGGGGAGGAACAACCCCATGGATCAGTACAGGCTGGGGGTTGATCTATTGGAGAGCAGCTCTGGAGAAAGAGACCTGGGGGTCCTGGTGGACAGGAGGATGACCATGAGCCAACAATGCACCCTTGCATTGGCCAAGAAGGTCAATGGCATCCTGGGATGCATTAGGAGAAGTGTGGCCAGCAGGTCAAGAGAGGTTCTCCTCCCCCTCTACTCTGCACCGGTGAGACCCCACCTCGAGTACTGTGTCCAGTTTTGGACACCCCAGTTCAGAAAAGACAGAGATTTATGACCCGCCTGGATGTGTTCCTGGGTGACTTAGTCTAGGTGATCCTGCTGTGTCAGGCTTAGGAAGTCCCTTTGCTGCAGCTATCTGTGGACATAGTGGAGAAAATGGGAATTATGTTCTGCTTGTGTGTGAAGAAAACCAACAGATAGGCCTTGAAAATGAGATGAACTTTGAAAAGTGGGAAAAAAACACCCCATCACTGTTCTGTGAGCTACATAAGAGCAATTCTATTCTAGTTGTCCACAAAAGCTGAGCTCTTCTATGTAGCAGAGATGCAGGTGAGCTGATAAAGCTTTTGACTAGTGGTTTAGTTGAACACTGAATGCCTGACTTGAGTTTCAATCTGGGGTAATTAATAGGCTGTGATGCCTGGGCTTTCTCTCATCGTGTCTAACCAGCTTGGGATGTGTTTTTCTCCTGTTCTCAGATAATGCTCACATGTAGTGGAATGAAACCAAATGAGCTTGGAGTAATTTTTTATTTTTTTTTTGTATTTTGCCTCTGTAATCTCTGGGTTTATTTAAATGTTCTTGTTGCAGTTATTTTTGAAACTCTTTTCATGTTGAACATCTCCTGTTGAATAACTCCTCAGACACTATAATTTCAGGATCAACAACAATGCTGACAATAGAGGAAAAAATACATTGTGAGGCACAGAAAAATGAGTCCATATCCTCATTTTTTTTTTTTTCCACTGTTCAGAGAGCATCTGTCTATCCATATTCTGAATTAATATAGTGATTAACTTTCTCTTGGGCTACTTTTGCTCTTTACAAAGACAGAAGTACATGGTCACATTAAATAATTGAAACACTGTGGGACTCATGACCTCAGCTAGGGAAGTGTGTGATTTTTAAGTGTATAAATTAGAGGATATCTGGGAAAGTGAGTGTTTCAGACAGTAGCAAGAACTGGTTGGTGTTTCTAAAGCCCAGGGCTGAAAATCAAGCTCCTTTATTCTAATTTCTACAGCCATTCTTGCTCTGGCTTCCAAGAGGCTGGAGCTGCTGGTGGCTTCAACTTAAGCTGTTACTGGAGGGAAGTCTGTAGGTGTACTTGGAAGTGTTGATTTTCTTGATTCTAAAGCTGATCCAAGCTTAAACATATTCAGGTGCTGTTTCATCTAGAGTGTTCCTTAGGGGGACACCCCCATTGGGTGTAAGTGCTCTGTGTGTGTGTGTGGGAGGGTTCTCTACTCTCCTGGCTGCCACCAAACTCAAAAACAGGATCCTTACTTAAAAAATGAATTTAAAAAAATCCAAACCCCCAAGAAAGAAAATCCCACCAAACCCTGCAGAGTCACCAGTGAAAGCTTTGCCTCAAGTCACTTGTGTTTGCAGGACTCAGCTGTGAAACACAACTACCCTAGATGGCCTCTACTCTCTTGCAATACCTTCATATCCACACTCATACCTTGGGATCTATAGTCCATGGGCAGCCTGGTTATTTGCTTCCCATCCTTGTGTCCCAGCCTGCCTGGGTATGTGCCCCATTATGTTTTGTGGTCTCTCCTCCTCGGGAGAAACAATTATACCACAAATTGCTCACCGTTGGGCACATGGCCAATTAAACAGTATTTATTGTGGTGTGCTAAGATCGTAGCCTTCCCTTTGTTAATCTAGCTCTCCCTTCTTCCTGGGATTTGCTTCCAGCCTGGGGATCATCCTATCTCTGTTTCCTTTGGTGCTTCATTCTGTGCCAGCACTAAAATACAACCACCACTAAAAAATCAGCAGTATGTGGTACAGCTGGAATGTGACTGCCACTCACCTGTGGCCAGAAAGCTCAGACTGACCCTTGAAAAGATTTAGATGAAATGAGACAACGCAAAGCACTATTTTCATGCAAAATCTCAGTTTCCACATGCAGTGGGGTAACAGACTTCCATGGTTTCTTTGGTGTTACAAATCCTTCTGGTTTCAATGGGTGACTTGCTCCATTGGTACCAGAATTTGGGCCAGAGGCATTATTTCATTTATTTCAAGAAGCAGCCCACATTACTGTGGTGCATAGGGCTGGTGTTTGACAGACTAAAGTTTTCGGAGTTGTTAATCATTATTCACTAAGACAGAAAGAAGTCTGTCTGGAACCATGGGTGCAGTGCACAAGCTGGAGGAAGAAATGACAGTTCAATGAAAGAAGTTCAATGACTTGTTTTTCGTGTTCTGGACACCTGGAATATTTTCCTTGAACTTCTCACATTCAGTCAAAAGCCCTACATTATTTTCTGAAGGACATCAGAGGTAATTTTATTCATAACGGAATAAATTCTTTGACTGTCTGTAAAAGAATAAATGAAGAGACAACACAGCAGACGATATGGAACATGTCACAACTGTGGCATTTCATTGAATATGCAGCATGTCTTTCTTGACTTAAGTGAATTGAAGAGCTTTAAATATATTCACCAACTCTCATAACTACAAAAAAAGTAAAGCAAGTGCATTACTGGGGTGGCAGATGTCAAGTGACTTAGCATTTTAACATTTTCATTATGCCTGGGAACAGTAAACAGAAAAGCAAGCCAAGGTTTTTTCCTATAAATTGTATGAGGTTTCTAAATGATATGTGATGAACTTGAAGCTGGCACAAAACTCCAGTGAATTGAAATGGAAAGCAGCAGGAAATCATCAGGCTTTGGTTC